>JAGVSP010004260.1:0-23215 GCA_022494985.1 Micrasema minimum
GTGGTCAGAGTGTTTGGCAACCATGCATGAGATCATGGGCTCTATTCCCGACTGGGTCGGTAGAATATGACAAATATTTTATTGCTGAAAGAGTTTGAGTTGAGAGAGAGAGAGAGAAAGAGAAAATTCACTGTGACTTTGGTTTACCAATGCATGCAGATACCATGTGCCCCATTGAGTGAGGAAAAGAAAGTTAATACTAGTTATATTGTAATAGTTATATGTTTTTTAGACATTTACAGCAACATATTTAATTAATTTATAAAATTATTTATGTTATTATTTTTGTTTCAGGTAAGAAATTCCATGCACAGTACGATATTCTTTCGCTTCGAAAGCACGTAAGTCAATGCTCTCAAGTTATTAGTACGTTTAAAAAAATACTTACATCAATACATTCATAGACTTAATATAAAAAAGGAAAAATTTTAAAATCACATAATTTTTTTTTTGCGCAAGGCGTAATATAACTGAAATAAAAATTTTAAAATTGGTAATAATGCATTAATGTTGTATGGATAAAAGAGAGTTAAAAATTAGATCCATGTAAATATTTCTTACTTTATTTACGTAAAAACCTACAAATTGTTATGTTTGTTAACAAGTTTCTTTGTTCTTTGTTTATTACATACGATAAAATGTTAAAAATTTCTTACGAAATATTTTATTTAACAAGTTCTTTTCTGGTTTTATAAGTAAGGGCCACGAAACGCTGAATTATTTCCGCTAAAGCCTTCTCCGTGTTTGTAAGTTGATCAAATGTTACTACTGTCTCTCCGGAACCACGAAATATTACTTTTTGCTTAAGCAGAAATGAGATACAAATAATTCGTTTAAAGAAAATGTCCTACTAAGAATATCACCATTATTTTATTTGAAAAGTTTAAAGCGTTTAATTATTTTAATTTGACATTTATATTTAGCGAGGTGCTATTATTGTATAATGTACAAAATCATGAAAAAAAACTAAACTAAATAACCAAGACAAGAGGATAGAACGCGCCACCACTTGTCCTGGGCTACTTTCTTTGGTTTCTCCACATTCACACATCTTCTCGTCTCTTTCCTATGTCGAGATATAAAAGAAAATTAATCCAGAAACATTACCAAGTTAAAATCACATTCTTACGATTTGCGAAAATTGAATTTTTTGAGTTAGTGCAGTTTAATATTCATGGCGCGATGTGTGGTTAATGGAAAATCCGAAAATCCAGATGATGAAGGAAAATCGATTATGTAGGGTGAATGCTTTTTACTCGGTAAAAGGAACATTTTGTTTCGTATTTGAATATTCACTAAAGGGCTGTTGCAAATCTAAATTCAGCCCTGCATAAAATTTCCGTGCGTTATAAGACAATATGAAAATAGGTACTTCACAACAAAATGGATTTACCGCGTGTTAGCTCTAGCGTGGAAGTTCGGTCCTAATCCTGTGGACTAGGATCATTGCTTCTCAAGCTTTTTTCAATGACCATCTACAAAATCTGACTGTCGCATGCCGCCAATATTCAAATGTTGATGAAGACTATTAAAAAAAGTGAAAAAAGTTAATATATTCGAAAACTAGACTTTTTTACCCTGCTCTGGCCGGGGATGTATTTTTTTACATTTGGCTTTCTAAAAAATTTAGTATTAAATAGAAATGTATTACCATTGAAAAGTACCTACAAGGATTATGATTTCATGAATTCCACCTTTTTACTTTCCTGACTTCTACATCCAGGCATACTTGCGCTATACCTTCTTTTAGCCGTTCTTTCATCACTCATTCGCTCCACATGACCAAACCATTGTAAAAGCAGTTTCTTAATTTTTAAGGAAAAAAAACTAACTTGTGGTGAACCACAGTCGAAATGTTTGTGGAGTAGGGTGACAGTGTGTTGTATATTGTGCGGTGTGTACCAACAGTGGTAGCCGTAGCCTTACATTATGTAGACTTAGATATACTAACTTTATCCTTTTGTGGGAGATTCGGGGGAAACGAGATTAGATCGGTCAACTTTATTTAGGTACTTTTGGTGGACTTTGTATATAATCAAAACAAAATTGCGCCTCATCGCTGACCAGTTTTAGAAGAAAATTCGAATAACCGCCTCAAGGTAATACCTAGCGATTTTGAACGAGTTAAAAAAACACTTTTTTTCATATCCGCACCCAATGGATAGGTTCTCTTGGTCGATAGGTTACCCTTGCTCGGCCTCACTTGCTTCAGATGGCCATACAGCTTATGAAGAGCTTTAGAAATATATGGTATCTCTTACATCAGTGCCAGGTCAGGGAATAAGGTAATTGAGACTATAAGAATCTCATAAGAAGGCTCATAATCGCCTAAAGCTAATTTGCATAGAAGTGCATGATACGGGAATACATGGGGCAGAAGACAATGCTAATCAGTGTTAGGCGATTATGACCCTGAGTGAAAACGGATACTTCTGATTTTGCTCCTAATGGTCTCAATTATGAAATCTAAATGTGAAATAACATTACTAATATTGGAAAATTAATTACATGCAAAATTTTACATATTACGCAAAGTAATATTGATTTTTTTTTCTTGGCAACATGTCATAATTATTACCGATGCTTGTTTTTGGGTATGCACTTATCATTAACTTATAGTCCATTGATAAAGATTTTTGATATTATATTATCCTTACTTCCACTGCTATGTCATGGCAAAACACTGTATCTCAAAATTACCGATTGATTATTTTTTTTAAATAAAACTTTATTATTTAAAAATTTTATGACACCTTCAAAAAAAACAATGTTTATTTTACATAGATAAGCTATTTTCTTACATCCCTAGTCATTGGAAGATTTAGATCATGATCTTCTCATCTCAAAGAAATAACCTCAAAATGTTTTATTTTAATGCGTTCGGTGACGTCACTGATAGGTTAAGGGATGCCACTTAGATAAGCCCATTGGAAATGCCACTTTCCTCATAAGAACGGCAGAGTTACAGAGGTACAGTGTATTGTCATGACACGGCAGCCCTACCTAACTCTTCGTTCACCCACACGCGGCTGTTCTCGTTCCGAATAAAATTAACAAGTAGGTATTTACATCGATGTTTAAATTTTTTAACCCAAGTTTCGTAAAGTTAATTTAAACTTTTATTTTTAAAGATGTTCAGAATATAGCCAAAAGGATAACGGGATAAATTAAGAATTAAGTACAAATCTCGTGTAATTTTAATTATGTCTTGGCAGAAAGTTGGTCTTCATAAGAAAGATGACAGTAAGTAAAAAAAACTTAATATTTTTTTTAATGTTAACCCATCCGAATTAAATCCTTTTGATTAAAAAAGTATTTGACAGTTGGTACTATGTACTGATAATATTAATACATTTATGAATATATTCAGAAAAAAAAAATCTCCTTATATGTATACTTCTGAAATTATTGAATTAATAGTATGAAGATACATGAAACATTTAGTTTGTTTACATCTTTTGGATTTAAATAAAATATTTGACATGCTAATGTGTACTGATGATATTTAAAAAAAATCTAATAATTTTTTTCTCTGCCTATAATTTAGAAGTTTCGTTTTATTTAGCGTTGCTTTAAGACAACATTTTCATTCATTATACCATATCCGCTCCCTATGTGGAGCATATGGAATCCACAAACTGCCTCCAGGCCAAACGATCGGCCGCCAGCTCCCGCGCATCCTCCCAAGTCAAGTCCACGTCCCGCAGCTCTGACGCAAACTGCCGACGAATTGTCAACAGTGGACGACCGGGACGCCGAGAACCTGATGCCTTGTAAAATAGGCAAGCATGACAACACTGGAAAAAAAACCTATATACAGGGTGTAACAAAACTCGATGTACAAGCGGGAAACCAGTGAATTTCGCATGCCATGTCTTTCTCGGCCTTCCTCGACTTCTGCAACCAGACACACTCGCATCGTAAATCATTTTAGCCGTTCTTTCATCACTCATTCGCTCCACATGACCGAACCATCGCAAAAGACCTTTATTAATTTTGTCGATAATGCTTATCTCAGCCTTGCATCCTGCTTTAATTTCTTTTTATTCCACACATTCGCCTGAGAGATCGCATTTCAACTGCATTCAGTCTACTTTCGTCCTTTTATTCCAACTCCATGCTTCGCTTCCATATATTAGGGTTGGTACCAGAACTCCATTATGAACTGCTAATTTAGCCTCTTGCAATAGACACTTATTTGGTGCGATAGACTTTAAGGCACCATTAATTCTGTTACCGGCACTAACCCTCCTTTCAATATCCTTGTCTATATTTCCATCACTGGTAAACATACTACCCAAAAATACAAATTCTTCGACCTGTTTCAAACTATCTCTATTTACTACAATCTTACATTCAGTTATATTTACATTTCTTTCAAAGACCATGACATTCGACTTTTGCACATTCATTAGCAAATCGCTCTCCTTGCGCACATCGTAAACCTTTGTAACAAAGGACTGTAGTTCCTCTTCGCGCTCAGCAAAAGTAATTTCTAATAATATAAAGTTATAAAATATTTAAAATGGACGTTCTACCTACTTAATCTGACTATCCCCAACGTGATGGGTAATAAATATACGTACCTAATTCATTTCGAAAAATTATCGTCACTAACTTGCCAACAAAACATGGCAGGTATTTATGTATGTACATACTATGTAGGTATAAAATGTAGGTATGCAGGTAAATAACGATATGACAGTCTGTCGTCCAAAGTTCAACATTTTCAGGTGTAGAAGAGAAAAACTAAAAAAAGGTCATTTATCATAACCGTGAAGAGATAAAAAGCTTGTCTTCTGTTGGACAAACCTACATAAGACATAAGACCCACTCTTCGCAACCCTCTACCATTTACTCGGATACATAATATAGCTACCTACTTTCAAATTCCGCGTATTTATACGTGTTCCGCTGACTCCATCCCCACCCCACCCTTTCCCTGCCTTTCTCCATATCCAGGAGGTATGGCAAGAAATAAATACACTCCCAATAAATATTAAATCGGAGATTTGCATTCGGGTACCATCTGGCGGATCGGGGAAGAATCAAAATCACGAGTTACGTACACTACCCGCAGGCTCGCGGTTACGAATATTTTAATGCAAGGGATACCTCTTATGCCTGCAGCGCGCCGAGCCGCTGACAGACAAAGTCGCCGAGCAGCGGTCGTAAAGTGAACTATAAAATTCGCCGATTCATACATCTTCTTATAGGTACCGGTTCAATAAAACGTGATAACTATTTTATTACCTCTCTTCCTCTACATTCATACATCTTCTCATAGGTACCTTCAATAAAACGTTTTACTGGATAACAATTTATTACCATTCTTACCTCTTCATGAATCTTCTCATAGTTACCTTCAATGTAAAACGTAGTTCCAATATTTATTACCTAATAGACAATGAAATTAAAAATATGAAAAAAAGTTATAATCTATTAGTACTAAGACAAGGACATTATACGAAAATCAAATATAATACCAACACTCAAAGCACTTTATGAAAAATCCTTAGGAAATAACTATCAACCCACCCACCCTAAAATTTGGGGCTCATGTTAATACGGTACTTTCTTTACCATAATGTGAACTATACACGGGACCGAAAACTGTACAGTTTCTAGTGCAGTTTCTTGTTTAGAAAACTATACAGTCTGTCAAAAGACACTCTAAATATATATTATGTATGTGCGCGATCGTAATTTATTATCGTGTGTTTGCACACAGGAAATTGTTAATATAACTAGCTGATAATGGTAGGCGTTTTATTAGTTTCTGTTATTTTAAAAATCATTTAATATATCAATATCTACTTAAACGTTTACATAAAAAACTGTCAAACATCGCGCCAACCAATCAATACTCCATGGAGTTTTCGGGATCATTATATTATGTTTATGGGACAGTTTGCAAACTGCACAAATAACTGTACAGTTTTCTGTCCCGTATAAAATGCGCTTATTGCTGGTCGATAATTAATGTTAGGATACAAAGTGGGTAATCATTTCTGTGCTTAGATTAACTACATTAATATTTTATTTGACATTTTTATGATGTAGGTTTACATTCATTATAAGGTATCGCTGCGTGTCGTATAGTTAGTTGAAATTACTAAATAATAGGTAATTAGTAATTAATAAAGGCCCTCGGACGTTTTTGAAACTGTATTTGTGTATTTACAAAAAAAAACAATAATCGCAAATAATAAGGATTGCCTATGCTTCTTTTTACATTAAAAAGGCTAAGGCGGTTGACTCACGAAGGTTCCGGGTTGGACTCCCAATTAGATCAGATATGATGTTGTGGCCCTCAATTATTGAGCCCCCGATATTCTATCCGTGTTTTTTTCCGATTAAAAAAAACACATGTCATTCGTTTCGGCCGCCATGCTAGCGCCTCTGTCGAAGTCCCTAGTGCATAATGCAATCAGCTGCATATCACCCAATTTATCTTCCAGATCCGATCACGTTTATTACACAATCGATTAATTCATTTTGGCGCTGCAAGCCCTTTGTGCGGCCCTGATAAGGAGCGCCGGACGGCCGGACAACGGGCGCGCCGGCCCTGGCAAAGGGACAAATAGAGGGGGACAGGCCCGGGCCTTGGCTATTATTTATAGGAGTGCCCGTCCATTCGGTCCCTGTCGACAGGTAATGAACAGGATTACAAACGTAAATTTTCCCAAAATGCAGTGAATATATAAATATTTAGCATTAGCGTTTTCTATTATCATTTAAAAATATATATTTTCCAGTTATTTTGTATTTGGTTGTTTCTATATATTTATATTATTATTGAGTGTAGGTTTTTCTTTCTAATTTGTTTTATTATTCTGTGCAAGTTGCATGATTTTTTTAAAAATTTGTCATTAATAATGTTTAATGTAAAAAATTTTAGATGGTGATTTTTATAAAAAGTATGATTTTTTTTATTATATATTTATGGATGGTGATTTATACTTAAGTACAATTTTTATTTTTAAAATTTTTGTTTTCATTATTAGGTATGTCCATAATTATTAATTTTTTAAATATCGTAATCGCGTACCCGCCAAAACAGGTTAATATATGATAGGATGCGTCTATTGATTTCAAGGCGTCTATTAACTATGTTTTGATGTAAGTAGTACTTAAAATTTAAAAAAGTACGAAGTCACTTCTCTGGTTCCATGCTTTTCGGGTTTTTTTAAAGCACCCGTTTGCGGATAAATCGGTTTTTATATGCCTCGTTAAAAAAAAATTAGAGGATACTTTTAAATATTCATTACTACTATTCACACAAAAAAATTACAGAATTAAAAAATATACGACATTTTCCTATTGCGTCCTTGTCGGATACGACGCCGATCGCGCCCCGGCGCTATTCCATATAATGTACAACATTTTCATTGTTCAAATTGACTTACACGATTTTTCCTTTGGTATTTTAATATTATTACGGAACGTACGCAACGCGGCATGCCAATGCATTTCAGGTCATCAACAACTGAAAATAACCATTCAAGGCAGGTTTTCACATTTACCAACATTTATTGGCTGATATTTGATCGACGTCCTTGTAAAACTTCTAATGATAACATAATCATAGACGTCATAGTACAGTACCTATTCTTAGGATTAACGGACCGCCCCGTCCGCCCGCGTCCGTTCGTATATAATATAATATTTCGTATTTTCAAGGGTTTGTTGATGATGAAAATGAATCATCAAATATCCGTATTTTTGTGCTATGAAACTATTTTACATGTAAAAAAGAAATTTCGTTTTCTTGTTTAAAAAAAATCGACAAACCTGTTATTCCATGTTCCATGCAATTTAGCGGAAAACTCGTATGTTAATTCATTATTAAATAATGAATAAACTTTGTTGGCATACCTTAACATAATAAAATGAAATAAATAATCAACGTAGTCAAATACTACATCAGTAACTATGAAACGATTTATGATGTAGGGAATTCGAACCTAAAAATCCAAGAATACAACCAATTAAAATTAATTCGTTATATTCGTGTTATTATTATCGATGAGGAAATAGCCTTCATCACTTTATTATTCTAACTTGTGATTAGCTATCAATACTTTATCAATAAGAGTGCAATCATAATCATTTATAGTTGAAAATTAAAATATTTTAATTTGTTCTTAGATTAGAAATTAATATTTAATGCGACTTTATACGGATAATGTCTTCTATACTCGTGATCTATTATAATAATTTATAATACTACTACTCTCCCTTATCCCCACTCAATGGTGCATATGTAGGTTTACCATACATCCCAGTTTGCCCGGGATTGTCCCGGTTTAACACATTAGTCCCGGCTGTTTGGCATTTTTGCCCGGTTTTTATTTTAAGCGATAACATTTTTTATAAGTGAGAATATGCCATAAATAGGTAGAAATCCAGAGAAAGGTATACTTTTTAGCAGCCACCACTCGTTTGTGAGTGATTTTGGCAAACATGATATTATTAGAAAAATTAAACTCAAATAAATTAAAACGAGTTTATAATATTTAGGTTGTTTTATTACCACCGAATAAAGTATTCTAGTTATTGCCATATTTAAGATGTTTCATTATTACTATTGTCCCTGTTCGGGGCTTCATTATTATGGTATTCCCAATACATAGGTAGGGCACTGTATTGATGCACAATGCAGGGAATCCTGATAATTTGTTACATGAAGGCAAGATGATCAAGTCTTACGCGGCGGACAGTTTTGTAATAAGGCTTAAATATACTACCTTTGATTCGGTTTCGGATCACATCAAATTTTCACAAAACTTCACTGAAATTCGTACACGTTTTGAAAAGTGTTGAAACTTAAAATTGCTTTGTAATTTTTCATAACCACACTACTTCATGAATAAAATTATAAAAAATACACTAATAATTAAGTTGTCCGTGTAAAATCAGTTGATTCCATCCTGTTGTCTGCAACAAACTAAATCCTTAATGCATTATACGTTACATTTGCACCATTGATTGTGGGTAGGTACCTACTATGTATAAAGGTATTATCGTTTGTATAATTCTCACTAGTATTGGTTCTTACAAATAGCAATGTATATTATGTAGATTTACACACCCACCACACCACACCACACCACACCACACATATCATTTTTTGAAGCCCTCAAATGAAAAACAATGTTAGGTAGGTTTTTCGAAATTAAGTTTTTTATTCGAATTTATTTTAGGACCTAATAAATAATATGTCATTTAATGGAATACCAAAAAACGTTTGTAAATATACATGTGTGTTAAAAACACTTTTATATATTTATTAAACTAACTAACTAACTAACTTACCATCACGCCCATTTTCCCCGAAGGGTAGGCTGAGAGGATAGAACGCCCACACCACACTGTCCTGGCATACTTCTTCTTGCATCCTACACATTCATACATCTTCCTCATGCACGCACGTCGATTATTCCGACTTCTTACATGCCCACTTTCAAAACACTTGTTTTTACTTGATCATGCCATGTCTTCTCTCGGCCTTCCTCGACTTCTACATCCAGGACCCGTCGCATCATATATTTTTTCTAAGCCGTTCTTCATCCACTCGCTCTACATGACCGTGATCATCGTAAAATACTTTTCTTAATCTTGTCGATAATGCTTATCTCAGCCTTGCATTCTGCTCTAATTTCGACATTAGTGTATAGTTTTACCACACATTCGCCTGAGAGATCGCATTTCAACTGCATTCAATCTACTTTCGTCCTTCTTTTTCCAACACCACGCTTCACTACCATACATAAGGGTTGGTAAAATTATGTATTTATTTATTCTATACGGAACATTGACAGGTGTGAATGTTACAGTTACATATTATATTATACAGATTACATTGAATTATTACAAAAGTATTTAAATATTTACAATAAATAATAGGTATGCTCTATAATCACATAGAATAACTTAAAACACAGTGAAGACAAATTTAAAAAAAAAGAACTTTAGAAATAAAACAAATTAAAAAAATAAAAACAAAATAATAAAGGAGAAAAATTTATACATATAACTAATAGTATAATTATTTTAAATCATCATCATCATCATGTCCTAATCCGCTCCCCATGTGGAGCATATGGATTCCACAAAACTGCCTCCAGGCCAAGCAATCGGCCGCCAGCTTCCGTGCATCCTCACCAAGTCAAGTCCCCGTCCCGCAGCTCTGACGCAAACTGCCGACGAATAGTCAAACAGTGGACGACCAGGACGCCGAGAACCTGATGCTTTTGTAAAATAGGCAAGCATGGTAAGGCTTTCGGGAGGCATACGCAATATATGTAAAGAAAAGAAAATCATTTTTTGAAAAACTTACAAAAATGTTATTAAATTCATTTTTCTTATACAATCTACACATGTAGATGTATGTATAAGCAAATTATTAACTACACTTTTGAATAGGTATTCAGTCGCTTAGTAAATGCGTGATAATTGTTAAAACAGAAAATTATGATTTTGTTATAAAGTAGGGAACTATTATTATTAATTGTGTTATTCCTCTAAGGTAGGAACAGTATTTTGTATTCGTTAATCAGGTTGAAAAACGACTGGTTTTCAAAATTTAGTCATTTTCAAATAATGCGAAAAATGCTTTTTTCTAATGTAAATGTTGTATAGTTTTTTTCTTCCAATACCTCCTGGGCTACGGATTTTAGATGATGACACAAAAAAAGTAATATATGTTTTTTTTTCGATATACCTACCTACTTACCCAAATTTACATTTGAGGCCTTCTTTCAAATAGTCGAAAATAACTGCCAGAAAACAGGAAACAAATTAAGGCTGTAGAAGCAAAATCAGCAACCTTTATGTTTCACTATGGCTCATAATCTAAAACCGATTTACGTATATCGTTTCGGAAATCGTTTAAAGTAAATTTTACTTTGAAACCCGCGGGATTTGATTCTCGCCATAAATTTCGACTCTCGGGGAGAGAAAGTATCGGATAAATATCGTAAAATAAACAACGTCCAACCAATAGATAGCAGCAGTTACACCCGACTCAGGTTAACTCGCAGTTTAGGTTTTACGACCCATCATAAATTGCATTTAGTTACCCACGCACTTTTCTTGAAAGTTCTGCGTTTATATTTGGACATTCTCAGGTTTTCCTTCATTTAGGTAGATCTGGGCACAAAAATCACCAAAATATCTGCATCTATCGATATGATGTATCGCAGTTGTGACGCGTATATGATGGTAATCGGTAGAATGTCTTTGAAAATGAATTTACTACTACTACTGCGGCACTCCCCCCTCTCATCGATCGACATACGTCGGTCGCTTGTATCCAATATCACCCTTATCCGCGCCCAATGGTGCATTAGTGCATAGGTCACTGCATTGGTACACCAAGTGAGCATTTGTTACATAAGTCCAAGATGTTCAGTCCTACGCTTGAACGCCAGTCCAAGGTATCCCGTATAAAATATTTTTATGTGATAATCTAAAAATAAAGTAATATTTCATATTCCCATCGGGAATCGAACCCGTAACCTCAATGCCTGACAGTAATTATAAACTTACGCGTCACAACTGTGATGTAGATGTAGATATTTTGGAGTTTGTGCCCAGGACTACCTGTGAGACGTGGATTTTCTTATTTTTGCTTATGATGTACAAGGCTTATATTTCATCAAGTGGATTTTCTTTCATTGGCTATATATATATTGTGTCAGGCGGGATACATCTGGTGCGGACCAAACTTCTCCGCCTGCGATGACGGGAAAACCGCTGAAAACTCATCATGGAGCGTGGAGAAGGAGGACTATTGATGGACGTGGATCTGAGGCACGGCGACTGGCGAACGATCTTGATTATTGCTCCTTAAGGAAGGGGATATACATAAAATGGATATTATGATAAGTGCTAAAATATTTAATAAATAAATAATCACAATTTTTTTTCTTTATTTACAGTTACGATCGCGACCAACCCTTCACATTCCAACTTGGAGTTGGACAAGTCATCAAGGGATGGGATCTGGGACTTTTGGATATGTGTGTTGGTAAGTGAAGCTGTTATATGACATTTTTATAATACCAATGAAAGCCCTTAACAATAATTTATGGCTATTTTTGATTGTGGGTAAGCACAACAACATTGGGGGTGAGAGTTTTGCGTATCGATCTTTCACGTTTCACACTGGTAGAGATACATATATGAGAATAATATTTACGATTTATTTAGATATAAGGGTTCCTTACATACTGCATATTTTAATCATTAATGATGGAGTTTAAATAGCGACAATTTATTAATAATACCTTCTACAGGTAGCGTGTTACGCATCTCAGTCTTTTCTTTTTAATTTTCTGGTGCGTTTTTCTAATAATTTCCCATTCTCATGATCTGTTTAAAAAAAAATCTGGTCAACACTAACTTGATGGTTTTAATATGGAAAATATAGTTTTCTTTACCGTAAAAATCTCGTAAAAATGTAATCTTGGTAGGTATGGGCATAAGAAAATTTTCAACATGATGGAAGATGTAAAGATTAAGGATGAAAAAAAGAGATGCGATGTGCGATGTTGAAGGAAGTTTATTATGTATTAGCATGTTTGCTGAACAACGCCCCTGAGGTGAAATGACACCAAAATGGCGCCGAAATAAAATAACAATATTTTCAGGGGAGAAGAGAAAGTTGGTGATCCCTCCCTCTCTGGGTTATGGTGACCGAGGAGCTGGAAACGTCATTCCCGGAGGAGCAACTCTTCACTTCGAGGTGGAAGAGAAGTCTCTAATCAAGAGCTAAAGTTTAAAATTGAACTTTTAGGTTAGTTAAATAGCGTTTAAAAGTTGTCCTAAAATACTCTGCATTGTAAGATTTTCTCAAAACTATTCTAGAGAGAGGAATTGCTTTAAATTGTAAAAAAAAAAATTCGTCAGTAAAAATATATGTTGTCCGTAGAAGATCTCATAGTTTATATCTATGGTTTATAGCATATATAGACGCATAGATGCATTCATTTGAGTATTATTACTCACAAATTAGGTTACTAGATATTCTCTGTACTAAGGTGTAATTTTAGTATTATAAATTAACATTTGCTTCGAACATACATAAATCATTTCTATTGAACCCTGTACAAAGGGCCAGTTGATACAAGGCAATCTGTAGGCGCAGTTATCTTCAGTCGCCATGTAATTTTTACAGGAAACTCTTAATGTTGTGTTTGGACACTAAATACAGTGAGTAACTATACTTAGTAACATGAAGACAAGATATAAGTCTTGCGTTTCAGCACCAGTCCCCGTCAATAATCAAATATTATTGAAATATTTTTTATGTGAAAAACCACATTCAAATTAATATTTTATGCTGACCCCGTCGAAAGTCGAACTCGCGACCTCATGCATGGTAGCCCAACGGGGACTTCTTCCCGTGGCTACATCCCGTTCAGGAACAACGTCCTCACCAGGAGCAGCTTCAGTTCCAATGCCTTCTGTCCTGGCAAGCAGATGTCGTTGCCGCCGTCTTATTGGCCTCCCTCTTGATCCTGTTTCCGGAGAAAAAAGACACCACTGAACTGGTATGCTATTTCGATGGAGGACACAATGCCATTTGAGGAGGCATTCTTTGGACTTGTCCGGCCCACCGTAGACGGCACCTATACGACTTTCCCTTATCAGCATCCAATAATGCATAAGGCTCTGAATCGGTAGATCGGTAATATCAAGAATGAGGTTATTTACAAAATTGAGGAGACCTCCAATAACAGTTAAGCTTGCATTAACCTGTACTTTGGTCAATTCTGTATAACAAGATCCGATGTGCAAATTCCGCTTCGTTGTAATGGGTTTCTTGTAATTGTATTCGACTTGTCATTTTCAGCGCTAGGATGATCTTATATTAAATAAACGCAATTATATACCTATAATTACCGCGTTTGCATTAACCGTCTATTTTCCCCGCAAGGAGAGTAAAGACGATCACCGAGCACACACACAGAGAAACAATGACCAAACCTTCCTTGTCCCTGAAGTTTTTATGGCTCCCGGCTAGACCAAGTTTCTCCGAGCGTTAAGAACATGGACCAAAAATATAGCTATGTAATTATTAAAATTTGGTATGCAAAAATATTGTTTTATAAATTCTAAATTTGTGCAATCCAAACTTGGTTCTATTATACTAATTATGTAAATATTCAATTATGTTTAGTACTATAATGTGTTATGTATAATACTACAATGCCCTGACTCGACACGGACTATCTAGTGAGTCGGGGCCAGATCATTGGCATGGGTCTCTACTGATTGAGTCGCCATCCCATTACTGTGGTTATATTAAATGTGAAATGAAATAAATAAATAAATAAATAAATAAAATAAATCCTTCTAAACTATAAATCCTGCTATATTACACATGCTATTAAATTGGTGTCAGTTTGAAGGAATATACTTAAATGAATTGGAAATGTTTATACTACTACAGTGCACTGGGCACTCCATTGGTACATGTTTAATCTATGAATCTATTATTTTTCTTTTCAGGTGAGCGAGTACCTGAAGAAACAGATGGTGGCAGCTGACGGTGGAGAGCCGCAGAGTGAAGATATCAAGAGCATGCTGGAGGACCACGACAAACTGGTCGAGGAAATTTTCCAACACGAAGACAAGGACAAGAACGGCTTCATCAGCCACTCGGAGTTCTCCGGGCCCAAGCACGACGAGTTGTAAACTAGATTCAACCTTTCGCCTGCTATTTGTTTGTGAAAGTTCGTAACTAAGAGCTCCTGGTGTATCAAGAAAGTCAAAAATAGGATAGTCAAGTTTTTAATTCGTTTACCTTTAAAACTGCGTCATTTTACAACTGAAATCTTTGATGTTTTGTATTAGACGACGAGATGAATATTTCCAATCAATATATTAATAACCTAAACGCATTTAGTAATCTTCAATCGGCTATAAATTACAGTAAAATATAAAACCATGCATCTTTCTAAGTTTATTTTATATTTGGTTGGTAAAATTAAAAAAAAATCTTTAGTCCAATTCATCGGCTTTAAACCGCTGTAATTTACCAGTACTCTGATAATATTTTTCAATGATGGCTTCGTGGTGTCCATGCCAATGCTAATACGCTGGCTAAACAACACTTATGCTCTAGGTTCGATTCTCAGTGCGATGTTATTTTCATCATTTTGGGTCTCCTGGGACTATATGCTGGAGTGAAAGTCATATGCGACACTCCAAAATAGCGAGTGATTTATGGTGTAAAATCACTCGCCATTCCGAGTGTAAATAAAAATTATAGTACACCTTTCGTGTTCATCGTTGAGTACAACTCATCTAAGATTTCTGTCACCACAAACTGCCATTAATGACAAGTGTTTGTATGAAACAATATCAAGTATACATTGAATGTTTCTATTTTTTGCGGCTTTCCTCGAATTTCGTTTTGTGGAACATCTCCCTATAAGATGGAACTGACGCACGTACAAGTGACGATTTTAAATATCACCAATAAAATATTTTGTAATCAGGCGATCAAATACTTAAACGACGAATAAGTAAATTATTAAATTAAGTACTTAAGTCAATTTTTATAAATTATTCTTCACTCATCATATTTTTTCAGTTGAAGTTGAACTTATTTATAGGAACATTTTCATGAAAACACAGTGCATTTATTTCAATGTTATTTAATTTGAAATTTAATATATATTATATGTTTTCACCCTGTGTTAAGTTGTGAATCAAATATTAACTTTACTATTATTATTATGTAATGTGCATTCCACTTTAAAATAAACTTAGATGTTATTTGGCCATGCGAACTGCTAGATACGATCAATAAATTACTTAATTTAGTCTATTATATGAATGAACAAATATAGTAAAATTCGATTTATTTTAACATTTTTTTATAGTACGTAAAATAAACCCAAAAAATCACAAAATTGTTGCAAAATTTAAGTTTTCAGATATGTAAACATTTAAAATATTATATTATTTTCTACTTAGAACTATCCACGTTATAATATTATATTTACATGGTCTCTTTCGTGAACGAATTTCAAAATAACCCACGGTGACAAAAAATTAAATGTTTCATGTAAGTATATATTTAATTCGACAGTTTTCCGTAACATTATAAACTTGTCAATATTTATGGTAAAACATTTTTTCAACTGGTGGAGCACAAAACTGTTTTCTAAACATTGTAAATTATTATACGTTTGTTACAAATTGTTTATCTGAAGTATTTGTTAGTTCGTGAATGTTTTTTTAAATACATATTTTTGGTAAATTGTTCTTATTATTACACTTTTTATACCAATGCCAGTGGGGTGATGGATTCAAGGGAACCTCTGCACCAAGAGTGGCCGAGAAAAACTTAGTTTGGAAAATATTGGTACGAAAAGAAGACCAAGAGAAAAGATGAAGAGAAATTAAATTAAAACCATAAAAACAGCAGTTGTGGAAAAAGCATTGGATTTATTTGAAATTATTATTGTACCACAGTTTATTGCTTCACGTTATATTACATTTTAATATTTTCAATTGGAATGTAAAGTATGGCATTTATTTCTGTTCAATACCCAAAAAACTAAAAATATAATATTTGATAGGTACTTTTAGTAGGTACTCATTTGTGGGACATAATAAATTTATTATTTAAAATGTTTCTTTATCGTCAAATGTTCAACATTTAAAACATTACATGTCATCTTTGCCATAAAATAATAATAACAAGAGAGCATTTTGATACTGCCATTACAAACTTACTTTTCTAGACGACGACATTTTGGGCGTGTTCAAATACTTGAACACAAATCTGGATTTATCCCGAAACGGGAGTAGGTATATATTTCATTTTATATCCCTACGGATATCCATATTCCTGAATTTGAAAGAATTCTGCCTCATCTCTGTAGGGATATAAAATGAAATATATACCTACTCCCGTTTCGGGATAAATCCAGATTTATGTACAAGTATTTGAACACGCCCAAAATGTTTTTAAAGAGGAAATTGTAGTTTGGATGAAAAATTTATAGTTTTAATAGGTGAACTTTTTAATACCAGTTTTACACATCAAATAATAAAACGCGTTTTTCACCAAAACCTTTTCCTCTTCGCACATATCTGACTAAATGTGTAGTTGGCTGACGACGCGCGACGGTTAGCAGATTGGTGGCGAATCGCTCTTTCAGGAATTAGATTCTAACATTCTAACAGCCCTCTTTTTAGACTGATGTTTTTCAATCAGCTATGTATTTAGTTGGATATGTGCGGGGACACTAACACTGCCGTGCAGAGCCTAAACAGCAGCAAAGCAAAAATACTTCTGATAAATCAAATTGACCAAGAGGGCCATTGGCAATTCAGGGAATTTTGGCAAAATGGACCCTTTAGACACAGTTTAACCAATTATTCATTTGATCTTCCGGTTTATATTATGCACGGCAGAATTACATTCCCAAGCGCTGATAAAGTACCTAAAAAGAAAACATGCATGAATAATAATATTCTACTCAAGCAAGCCTGTAGTTTGTAGTTACCTATAATAAATCCACATTTTAGGAAAACACTTCAAATAATGATATTATTAGGCGATTGAGGCGTGTACTTAGTATGGAATTATATTAATATCTAATACAGATTATACATATTATGTAGAACGGAAAAAAGTAAGTTTTACAATACGTCAACCTTAAGTGAATGGATGATGGATGCTATCTGAACTCACTGGACCGCGATTAGCATCGCGGTCCAGTGAGTTCAGATATCCTCGATCCGAATCCCCACTTTGACAATGCTCGATTCCTATTTTCAAGCACAAGCCTTAGGCTTTATTGGAAATTAATAGTATTTACAAATTGAAATATGTGCAAATATCACAAAATATTGCATAGATTTCTTGTTTTATTAAAGAAATAAAGTAAATCTCGAGAAATAAACAGAAAAAATGTTTTACAACAGAGACGAGAAGTTTGGAGGGGAATATGGATATCTAGGCGTTTACAGGGCAAATGACCTGTCATTGACTGGTTAAGGGGCCCCTTGTATTACAACATTCTCCATTTCGCCTAGTATTTGATATCCATATGCCAATTGAGTCGTATAGAAACAAAGTAGGTTAGTGGGCAAAAATTGGAAAAGCATGTAGCAACACAGAAAAATTCAAAAAAAAAAGTAGATTATGTAGTTTTTTTGATAGCGTGTAGAAAATATTATTTTACGTAATAACGTACAATTTTAAAATATTACCCATTGGTATTTATTACCTATGTAAAAGCTGCAATTAATGATTGGTACATTTTATTCTGATTTATCCAGTATCAAATGTTACTTAATTAATACTTTTGCATTTTTGTACACTCATCAGAAAATTAAATCTATAAAAGTTTATGGCACTTCGGCAGTCGTTTGTAGTCTGGACTACAGTTTTTATACCTATAATTATGCTAGCGCCATCGTATGATTATGTTTTATACAGCAAAATATTACAGAATAATCTATTTATGTTATTGATCGGGCTATAATGTACAGAACTTAAATAATTAATAAGGAACATTTTGGAATAAGTATGACACAGACTCCCCGTTATGTGTTCTGCGAACGGCCTCGGCAAACATCATTGACACGTCGATAGACTGCAAAAAGGAAATATATATTTACATCATTCATATGGGATATAAATAAATCACATCAAAAACCGGGAAATAGGGATTTGAACCGGGTTGTGGTCTAGTGGTAGATTCGAAGATTCCGGATTAGAAACTCTACGTTCGAATCCCACTTCGGCACAACTTGTTTCCTGCTTTCTGGCTCAGTTACTTCCGACTAGTTGAAAGCAGCCTCAAAATCGAAATATTTGAATACATCATAAGAACAACATTTTGAATGAATACAAATACTTGTAGACAAATTACTGGATTATTAATTACTGAAATATATTATCAATAATATCTGACATCATAAGAACTCAAATGCTTCTTTTTTACTAAAAAAAACTTTTGGTTGTCTGTAAAGTCAATTTACGGACGATAATTTTACGTGATAACGTCATAAGAAAACATTGATGAAAAATACCATACTTTTATGAATTGAATTGAATTATTATTACTCAATTATCTTTATTTTGTATAATACAAAGCAGGAGTTAATTGAAAATTACAATTTTTTCCATAAATTAACATTTTTTTGCACTCGTTAATTTCACTTTCACTTTGTGGCTTGTGTGCTGCTGCTGTCTCCCTTCTACTCGGACGCATCGGCCGATGGAGTGGAAGAGAGATAGATGCGTCACAAACCGAACGCTTAGCCGATCGTGCCTCTCTATCGCTTGTTCCGCGCTCTCGCTTGCGCACTCGTATTAGACGTTATCACGTCAAAAAAAATTGTATCAAACGCAAACTAGTGAAGGCTGTTAAAAAGATTTATTATTCAAGAAATGAAATTATACTAAAACTAGCCTTGTCGATTATCAAGAATACGAGTACAGATAAATGTTTATTTTTTGTTGGTGAATACCTGAATTTTAGGGCACTTCTTCATATGCTCCTCCTGTGGAATAGTGTTGGATACCACTACAGCTTCAAAAGGAGCTGCATTGATTCTCGACAGTGCTGGCCCAGAGAAAATTCCATGAGTTAGTACAGCGTACACCTAAAAATAATAGGAAAATAACCAGAAATGACGACCGACAGTTTCAATGTATCTTTCAGCGTTCAGGATCACTTAATCTTGCAGTGATCGCGCGGATTACATATCAAACATATCAAATATGTAATCCAGTAAGTAAGTTGATTTTTTTTCCATTTCTTATTGCAAATTGTTATCAAATATCAAGTATTTACTCAAATCAATACTGTCCATGAAGAAAACAAAATTAAAAAACCCGTTTTAATAAGAATTTGAGCAATTTTACTTAATCTGCCATACTTTTAAAAACTTTTGTGAGAAGAAAAATTTTTTTTTATTCAAGCTCAAATTAAAAAGTCATATTATACAATCGTCTCCAAATACAATGTAGATTCACCAGTTTCCCGCTTTTACATCGAGTTTTGTTCCACCCTGTATATTCATTTTAAAAAAATGTAAAATGTTTCCTTCGACACGGGACAAGTGAGGGAACATTATTATTTTATTAAAAATTTAAAAACTCACAATGTGCGAGTTCAAATAAATAAATAAATTAATAAATAATATTTTATACTTTACTTTATACCATTATAGACCAAAGTTGGTGCAGGGTTATAGGGCAGATTTCAAAAAACTTTAATCGATAAATTATAAGTAGAAAATTGGATACCAAATTGGCGATATTGGTATTTTACGATGCGTATTGATAAATAATCCATGTTTTCATTTTCTAAGTAATTATACAAAACACGTACATAAATATGTACTTACGTCCCAATAATTATTTATGTTGAATTATCTATAGTTTTAATGTTATTGTGTGCTTGTTATTACACGTTATGCAAAGTTTATCTTTAACCTCTCTAGTCTAGGTTAAGATGCAGTAAAAACACATATTTTCATCAAATTAATAACATATCGTTGTGGGATTGACCTCAACAACTTGACAACATTATGAATCAACATGGGAGCATTTTAAGTGATGTTTTTCAAATCTATAAGTGTAAAGAGTGATAAGAGTTGTACCTTTGTTGCGCCGGCTTCCACTAGCTTCTCCGCCGCGTGGCAGATGGTCCCACACGTGTCAGCCATATCGTCCACCAAGATGGCCACCCTGTTCTTGACATCCCCAACCAGCACCATGGAAGCCACCTCATTGGCCTTCTTCCTCTCTTTGTGGATGAGAGCGAAGTCCACGTTCAGCCTATCGGCGATCGACGTCACTCTCTTGGCTCCCCCGGCGTCTGGAGACACGATGATGCTCTCCTGCCAGTCGACGATGTTTTCCCTGATCCCACTTGTTGACCGCAGGCTCCGCTAGGAGGGTTGTCTACGGGGATGTCGAAGAACCCCTGGATCTGGGAGGCATGGAGGTCCATGGTTATTATGTGATCAGCCCCGGCCACCGACAGCATGTTGGCGACCAGTTTGGCGGAGATCGGCGCTCGGCTCTATTCAAATATATCAAAGACAAATCAATTAAATTAATTTAATAATATTGCTGTTGTAAAATTGACATATTGCCTTCTGCCATGCTAAGCTTTATTGTGATAGGATACGGCAGGGGACGTATGATTCTGTCAGATAGGATGATAGTGTAAGATGCATACATGCATTCTGTCCCCTGCCCTCTTTTCCCTAAACCCCCCTCCATTGAGACCCTGACTGACCGCGGATGCACGGGTGGATGTCTGGGATGGGGGGCCTGGCGAGGCAGTATGCCGGTCTCCGCACGGGTGGTAGTAATTACTAATAAATAATGATCGGGGTAGAAACTAACGTTACCCTACCACTGTTAATTTGGGCCGACTCTGGTTGGTTTGGGTGATGGAAACAATGACAATTATAATACATGAGCCGAGACAGTGGTTGGGGCAATGAAAGCATTTGTTCGCGTACATAACGTAAATTCGTCCGTTTTTTTATCACACTAACAATCTTGAAATCGCGATTTACTGGACTTGGCTGGACTGAAAAAAGACTCAATAGTCTTTAAAAACAGTCTAGGGAAAGGGTGGGGCTTTCTACTACTACTACTACTTTCCCTTGTCCGCACCCAGTGGTGCATAGGTCACTACATCGGTACACCAAGTGCAGTATATCTTGATCATTTTATTACATGAAGGTAAGGTGATCTGTCATACGCTTCAGTACCAGTCCAAGGCATCACACTTGAAATATTGATATGAAAATTACATGTTAATAAATATTTCATGTTGACCATCTACGGGAATCGAACCCGCGACCTCATGCACAGTAGCCAAATGCGCTATCACTGTGTTACGAGGCGGAAAAAAGGGGGATGCTAAGTCAGACATCATGTAATATATGCAGCTCTTTTAGAGATTAAAACAAACAAAATACAAAAATCTTCAGGGGAGTCTCAATACAAGAAAGCAGATTGTGATGCCTTTTTATCGATTGTATCAATGTAATAACTATAATATATTACATTTCTGAAATATATATGTTATGATGATGTTCATTTTAATCGTTGTACTAAAAATATGTCTTGGCTCGGCGCTGCAGTATACAATAAATTTAGGAATGTAAAATAATGTTCCACTGTACGGAAAAAAATATACGAATAAACGAAGTTAAAAATAAAATAAAATATTAGCAATTAGGGACTTTTACTATTTTAACTTGCAGAATGTAAATATCTAATAAATTAAGCATGCTATAAGTAAAAGTATAACTCACGAATACAATTATTTAGTTACTGAAATTTTATTTCTAACTTTAAAATGTTTAAAAACGGATGTTCTGCATGAATGAACAAATACATAATTACTAAAAAATTGACCCTCTGCGTGGTACAGTAAATGCATGATAATCTTCTGACCCCAGTAAACATTGAACCAAATTTACTGTTTTAAATAATTATCTACTTGAATTTATATATAATTTGTCATGCTATGGTTTAGAGAATATTCCAATGATTTAAAACTATGTAGATTAATCATTCTGCTGATCGAAATATTTTAATTAGGTACACGAGTTACAATAACGTTAATTTTGCCTACAAGTGTTTTATCAAAGCTGTAATTGAGATTTAATCAATGTTTCAAATTATTCATAAACAATAAAGTTACAGTTTATAAAAACAAAAACAAAACACTATGACACCACAACAGTGAACCAATTATTAATTTTATTACACTACTAGTTTCAGATAGTATGAACTATCCATACAATAAAATCACCGATAAACTTGCGTGGTGCAAACTAGGAAATTTTAAATATTCATAGTTCATAACAAGAAGTTGTTGTTTAGAGTGATAAATAGAGTAATGGGGATTTACTACTTTTAAAATGGTTATAATGGCAACCCTGCGTATTCGTAGATGAGTACCATACGCAAAAAAAAAACCTTGTATTTTTTTCTTTAATAGTTTGTAAAATTTTTGCATAAACCAACAACAAAATTTACAAAAAAAACCAAAATTGAACCTAAAAATCACCAAAATTTTTGGAAAAAAGGGATGGAAAAAGGGTTACAAAACCACAAAAAATCTGGGGCGTATGATTTTCAAAAGGGTAAACCCCTAAAACAAAAAGGGCATCCGTTTTTTTTTTTTTTAAAAGATATCCC
>JAGVSP010004261.1:0-18041 GCA_022494985.1 Micrasema minimum
CGGCTGATGAAATTGTGCTCGAAAGAACGGTACAAAGCGGTTGCAAAAACCCATCGCGAGAAAAGTCGGAATCGAGTCGCGCTTTTTGAAAAAAAAGCAAAAATCGTTTGTATGAAGAATGGCCATTTACGGAAAAAAACGCATAAAAACGCTTCTAATGAAGCCGAATTTTCTTCCGGTCGAAGGTAATGGTCTTCCGAGCTATTAGCACGCGTGTCAATATTGCACACGTGGTAATCGATGAGAAATCAAACATTATAGGGGCGAATTCCCGCCGGAGGCTAGTATGTCAGCTGTCAAACTTCGGACTCTCTCCCTCTCATACGGGGAAAAGTGCGAGAGGAAGAGGGACAAACGCCCTTAGGTGAATAATAGAGAGGTCGATAATAATTATTATTGTTGCATTCTTATATTCTTATATTTATATATTTTGGATACAGACCATTATATTTCGACATCAAATAACTCAATATTTTATCAAAGACGCTTTGATGAAGAAAAAAAGTGCATTTCAGTAAAACAACAATTCTTTTTTTTTAAATGTGAAAAAAAAATTCTAACAACAATTTCTTTTTTTTTAAATGTGAATAAAAAAATCGGTTAAATTTCTTTCAGAAACCATTACTTTTATTAAAAATCATTAAAGTATGAGGGTTAGTTAAAAATATGCGTTTGTGGGCAGAGATATTAAATGAATAATTTAATCAACGCACTAATAATATATTGATTATTCCTGTACCTGAGAGCAAAAATAATATTTTTAAAATTGCCGTTATTCGGTTGACGTATAATTTAGTTATTTTAAGTCGCATAATATTTTTTTATTGAGCCATAAAAAGTCATACAGCTAACATAGTATAATACCTTTTTTCTCCCTCAATATTTCATTACTTATAAACTACTTATAATAATACACAAAACTTAATATTTATTAATTAAATATATATTTTACATCTTCTTTAAAACTAAACTTCAAGCTTTGAAGTTCTTCGAAAATTTAATTTCATCTGGCAATTGTTCATATTTCTTAAATAATTTTTAAAACTATCGAAATAGTTTTGGGAAAGATCGAGAGCTATTCTATTTTTTATATTAACACACTAATCCGTTTTAAGTTTAATTTCTGACAATAATATTAAGTCGCTTTTATCACATTCTGAGAAGTTTTCTAGAAATTCCGATAGTGGAAAACACATTCGAGGATTCGCAGAAATCTGACTCCTTAGCCAACCAGAACCGAACCCAAGGAAGACATGTCATGCCACATCAAAGCATGATAAATCTTTGTCATATGAGACACGACCCTGGATCCTCATCCCCTTAAACCAGGGGTCGGCAAACTAAGGCTTGTGAGCCTTACAGTTCTTGTGTGTATCATCAAAAATACAGTGAAGTATTTTTTTTACTCATGTATTCGTAAAAATTGATGTTACTAAAAGAGTCCTACCATGTCCTTTTTACTTCTTTTTCTTATGTTCTTTTGTATTGTTTTGAGCTTTTACGGCACATTTTGTTGACTGTATTAATTTGTATTCTTGTTTTGTATGTTTGTGTGCATTGATAAAGAAAAAAAAAAAAAAGATAATTTCGATACGGAGACACTGAGGGATCGTAAAGGTGGCGGCATCATGATTTTCTTTTGACTTGATCGATGCTGTCGCCCTCTTGACTTAACTTCACTTGGAAACTTTGGCCCTGCAATTTGCTTAAGAATTTGCATTTGCAAAAATTTAAAGTCCTGCATAAAATAGCGTGACTGACAGAGAGTCCTCCAGGACTCTATAACAGTCGCGGGTGTAGGTGGGACGATCCCTCAGTGTTACTAAAAGAATTGTTTTTATTATTAGTGATGTAAATTTTTACAAGTTATAACATTCATATACATATATACTGTCTACAAGCTACCTTAAATAAAACCGTTTAGAGTACTAAGCAGAGCTTTTTTATTATTAATTCATTTGCAGTTATTAATGCTGAAAATTAATATCCACACATTTATTATATAAAAGAGTTTATGATAATAATCATTTTTAGCCATGTTCAGTGTACCAACATGCAAATATTTTTGATATTATTAGAAAAGCTTTCAAAAAAGCAAAAAGGTTGTACAAATAAGAGGTATAACTACAAAAAATAATACCTTTAAATGAATTCTTAAAATCTCTAAAATGATTGCAACAATTACAACTTAGCAGAGTTAAAATATATGTTTTTCTTTTCTGCTCACGACACATTTAGGTAATTGGCTTACTGTACTAAAATGTCTCTCGACCCCTGCCCTACACTTCTATTATCTTACCTTTGGGGAGAGGGGAGGAGAGAGGGATGATCCTGTTACTAAGCAACCGAGAGTAGTTTAATGATAATAATTCAGGATTTTCACGAGTAGCTTATTTTTCATGTTATTAAGACTTAATTGAGGTAAAAATCTAGTTTTTTTTAAACTGTAAAGACAGTCTAAAAGTTAGTCATTAAATGAAGTCAACTCGGGACTGGTATAAATTCTAGACACTGAATTAATAATAAAACATTCTAGGCATGGAGTTAGAATTTCAATTTTATGTGTAACATAAATACTGAACTTAGCCTAGCCTCTTCTTATGATTATGAGTATAAACATAATATTGTACATAAACATAATAATAGTCTACATAAGCTCTACAACTCTACATTCTCGAACTATTTATTTCATTGCATAAATGCACGAAAAATTTTAGAAAAAGCTATTCAGCAAAGCTTGTTCATTTTTAAAAAAAGTACCTAGAAAAAAAATCTCTTCCAAAGTAGCAAAATTTCTTGTATGTGATATGAAAAAAAAAAAACCCAAGAAATAAGCCGGCAAGTTTACAGCCAAAATATAAAGTTTTAAGACATATAAGCTAAACATAATTTATCGGTTCAGTAGGTATCCAATACCGTATTTAATAAGAATTTGTTTTGACATATTTCATTTCAACTTTACAAATCCTTGCCCAGATTAGGGCCAGGTAAAAACAATAATATTCTGTATTCGTATGATTGCGTAGCAAGAGTTGATATCTTTAGATACCCGTTATATGTAATTTGGTTTTCTGGATTTTAAATTTATGATAATGATATGGTTTTCTAAGACCTCTATATGCGGCCATCTCACTACGTAGGGTTCAGACAAAAGGGTTCCATTCTGAGATAAAGTGTTATCATTTATCATTTTTAAATGGAGCGGAATCACGGGGTTGGTTGAGTGAATAGGGGATGAAGAAAATAGCGTGCGTTTATGTTGTAAACTGAAGTAATACCCACTTAAAGGAAAGCGTATGCAGGCAACGATTTTTGCACTGTTTTGTTGTGGTGAATTCGTGCAGAAAGTAAGTTAGTTTGGCTAGGAACCTTGAGTATTCAAGCACATCTTGACATGAATGTATCATTTGTAGAAAGGCTAATGGTGTAAAACTACAATTTCAGACATTGTAATATGTATGCACTCGTCAACTGTTAAATTATATATAAATGTATAATAATGTATGTATGTGATTTTAGTATTAATATTTCGTGGGTATACTGGCAAAAAACGTTAACCAAAAATATGTTTTGACTAAATTCTTTATTTTTAGTGCTTTCACACAAACATCATTGTATAGATTACGCAGAGAACATCATAGTCTAAGCTTAAATCGAGAGGCGCACAGTTTACACCCGCGCTGTGCAAGCGGGTTTCCTGCAATGCAATGGACTCTCCCTGCAAGGCATCGGACCCTCCCAGTGATGCAGTATTGTTAAGATTTTTAATGTCTACAATCGGCAAAACCACCAAATTTGGAAAACATACATAGAGCTATTTTTTGTGAAGTAACCTAAAATCATATTTCTTTAGTTCTCTAAAATAAAAAGGAAAAACTGCAATAAGCAATCGTAGTTTTTTTTGTATGAAAATAAAAAACACGTTCTTTAAAAAAAAAAGAAAATAGTTACAATTCATGATGCAGTGGAATAAAACACCAAAGTTAAAAATTGGAAAAAAAACTTAAATGCTTGATTGCTCAAAACAGGCAAGTTTTTTTGTCAGCATACCCACAATTTCATGTATTCACCTTGGACTGGTACTAAAGCGTAAGACTGATTATCCTACTTTCATGTATCAAGAGACAATGCGCTTGGTTTACCAATGGACTATTGGGTGTGCATAAGGGAAAGTAGTAGTAGTATATTATTTTTATATTTTATATGCATAATAAGTAGGACAGGACCATCTCAGCTAAGATATTAATGCTCCTCCCTAACAATGATTATAATTTGACTACCCGATTTAATAGAAGATCAGTAATTAAAAATAATAGTACAAAATAAGTCAATAAAATAAAATTTAAAATGTTATGTCTGATTTGAAGATATTTCTCTCTAAATTATAACAATGTTTATTACAATATATTTCTGGATTTATAATACTAATTTTAGGTGTAAATAATGAAATAATATTATTGAACCGATTACAATGGCTAATTAGTCAATTTATTTTTTTACAAAACCAACGCAGCCGTTACATAATATAATAATGGCGGAAATGAATAGTTAGTGTGCCATTATTTGTATTATTATCTTATTGTATTTTTTAGTGTACCACTTGCTCCATTTAATATCATATTGTATTTTTTCTTAGAATAACTTTTATGCCAAATTGAATATCTATGAAATGTATTGTCATGTTATTCTCACGCCTCTCGTGAGAATGACACTCCTAATTCTCCTTTAACTTATTAAAAATAATTTAACTTTTGACCCCGTTATTCCGCCTTATTTCATTGCCAAAGAATCTGCTCTATGGTAAATGAAATCTCGCGCGGATATTTCTGTCTATGATCCCTTCCAAAGCAACTGTCATGGCGTGCGGACGTCGCTATTTTTTATTTTTTAAAACAACATGCGTGCCGTCCATATAAATACCGAGGGCATTATGGCGAATTCGTAAGTGTTGTAGCTTTTTAATATCAAAAAATCCCCGAATCAAACTACGTATTACAGCCTAGTCTCTCTGATCTTTATTCAGGTCTAATGCCCTTTCTTCTATACTCCTTTTTCTTTTATACTCCCTTTATATACTTCCCTACTCAAATATGTATTGACATAATATTATAATTTGAAATGGCCTAGACACGGATCGCTGTCTAGGAGCTTTTACCGAGTGTCACACGCTGACCGGTACACATTCCATAATGCAGATATTATCCAATATCTGTCATCTCTCACACGTGAAATTTCCGGAGCACGTGTGAGGTTATACTTACAATTGATGCTTCAAAAGACTGATTTACAAAGCTTCACCTCGTGCATGTCCTGACGTGGACAATGCACACTTACGATACATGGATTCTTCACCTCTCTTCAAAATTTCACCACTACGTAAAATTAAATTCTTAACCTCCAATTTACTTCATTCATCTCAATACTAGACTGCATTTTTTTGAATCTTCGACGGTACAACATTTTATTTTGTAAATTCCAGTATGAATGATTCGTTGGATGGATTCATTATTTAAGTTTGCAACCCATATTTGTAATTATCTCTTTATTATATCTTGTCAAAATTATAACCTATGTACTTACCGTGCCTAGCACATTATCATAACCTTGTGAACTTACTTATGTTTTCATTACACACACTGAAATTCTGTATCCTTGTTTTATTTATATTCTGAACTCTGTGGTATTACAATCCTTGCTTACTTCTATAAATTTTTGTGAGTCTCTTGTTAACCGATTGAGCCAAGCGTTAGAGGATGATGAGCAAATCAGGTAAGCCTCCCATCCTCGACGTCACAGTATGCATATTCTTTTTCATCTATCTACTGTGTAACATGCTGCAGGAAACCAAGCGATAGCAGTTTAACGTATCTATGTTTACTTAACTGTGTAACTTTAAAAAAAATATATGCAAAATTACGGGCATTAAAACAATATAAATAAAAGAGAACAAGAAAAAAGCTGGAACATTAGTTCATAATTATATTTTTACGTAGATTTGCTTGCTTTATTGGTTATCAAAACGGGAATATATAAACGGAACGATCATTTTCGCATCCCGATGTGCTAGACTTGTATGGGAAACTACAAACCGTGAATGGAAAATGGGCCATGAAATTTTTGGTCAAGTGTTCTCTTTCGGGACCACTAAACGTCCTTAACTTACCAAATATTTTTGGCAGAATTTCCTCTTTTCGATTACGCGTGAAGCATAAAAGCTTATAGCAGCCAACAGCTTAGTGAACTATTCGAAACAAGTAGAATGTTATAATGAACTAAGTTTAAACCATCACTTCGGGTAAAACTTGCCCGGGGGTGTTTTCAGAATGAAGATATGACAAAGGCGGAATTCAAGTAATGCAAATTAATTTTAAACAGAAAAGCTTAGTCAAAAGATCAGTCTTACATTATCTACATGCTGCAGGAAACCAAGCGATAGCAGTGTTTAAGCTTTAAAAAGTTCTAATTACTTCACAGTAAGAGAACAAGAGAAAAGCTGTAATTTAAACTTTAGTTTAAATGCTTCTAATAAATTTAAGAATCCATGCACATATTGTGATAGTTCTGGTAATTAAGTATTTTATTTTTTTTTTTTAATTTTAAAGGATACCAAATACAATACAAAATAAGATAAAAATATAACTAGGTAGACCAATTGCCATCGCACATCGTGCTTAATCGAATGACCAAAATATAATGTTTATGAAAATGTGACATACACAAATGCTTAAGTAAATATAATATAACACACATATAAAAGCAAAAGTGATCACAAATATTTTAGATATTTTATTTTATAATCATAGAAATAATGGATTCATTTTACATTCTATATAGATTTTTTTTTTAATCCCGTCACACTGCGTTAACATAAATTGTAAGGAATTCATATCGACGTTTGAAAGAAAAAAAGGTATCAAGCGACAAGCGACATAGTGAAAATGTTACCAAGTGACATAATAATAACATGTCATTTAGTATCCTTCAAAAAATTATTTTGTCGATGCTTGGTATCATTTTCTATGTCGCTTGGTAACTTTTTCTTTTCCACCGTCGAAATACGCATTCAGTAAGCAATCTTTATTTATTTGCCAATATAACGAGATTACCAAATTTACATCATAAACTGATGAAACCACCCTTATTGGTATTTCGCTTGTAAACTTCAGAAGATTAAAAGTAAGATTAATTTGTTACATGAAGGTAAGAAAAAAAAAGTCAAGTTACACGAGTACCATAAACGTACTAATCAAAAACCAATCGAAATTGATATAAAATCAATATTCATACAAAATCATCATTTAAGTACAGCGTTGGGAAGATAGGTCTACATGCATTCTTACGGAGCAAAATGAGCGGTTTCGTTTTTTCCTCTCTCATTCCATAATGAAAGTTAATATTAAATTATACACACTTGTACGGATAAGTTTATATAAATAATGTATAATACACTCACTTTATTTATGTAATGAATTCAGTAGAATCATTCCCAATCTAAATTCCACAAGTAACGAACTTACAAAACTATTTCCATCACAATTTGTTGTCTTACAAAATAATTCCCTTTTCGAACTTTTTTTCGTATATAAAAACAAATGGATACGTTTCTGGAATGTATATGATTTGTTTTTGTTCCAATGATATTTTTATTGTGCCTAGTACCATAAAAATAAATTCGTCCATAATAATATTATGATTTCTTTGAATTGTGGTAAAGTAAAAGTTATTGAGTCATACATATTATTTTAGTATACTCGTACATCATCTGTATTTAATTGTGGGCATTAGGCAAAGCTATTTTACTTATAATTTGCATCCGCCATCTTGGATATCAAAATAAACACAAAATTCGAAATCAGGACACCAAATACCCCTGAAAATGATCCCCATGTTCTTATTACCAAAATAATTTGAAAAATCATTAACATAAACAAAATTATAAAATTATCGTAACGGGGGCTTTATAAGGAATGAGTTTTCTGCGGTGCCATGATTGAACCTTATTCCTTCGTTAATTCGTTTACAACATCTCTTTTGTTATATGGTTGATAGAAATAACGTTCAATTTTACCGGGGGCTTTAAAAATAAATTAAATTCTTAACGAGTTAACTCCAATAAAAAGCCTCATAATAATTATTTTAATACGAAGGGTAGTTATATATCAAGGATTGAAAAAATATTGTATTCTTTCCGGGACTCGAACTGGAAACCCTATGGAATGAATCCAGTCAAAAGAATTGGGGAAATTGCAATTAATTATAATTTTTATTGGTCTTTCAAGTTAAAATAGCGTACATACCCATACAAATTATGTAAGGTAGTGCTAAACAATTTTGAATTGATAAATTTTAAAAACTCAACAAATTTACGCTCGAGAATCCCTTACTTGTCTTAATACGATTTTCACAAATATGATTTTTAAATAAATAAAAAATTATTTCGTATTTTTTCCGGTAAACTAATTACTTCAGCATATTTTATAAATCTCTTCTAACTTCATTACTCCTGCAAAATATGGACCGAAATTGGAATTAATAAATGCAACTTTATTTCACAACCTACTAGAAAATTAAACATAGGTCGGACTTTCCACGAGTTAAGCAAAGGTTCTATTTTTTATACAATTGAGTCTAGGACAAATGTTTTTTAAAAAAAAAAACTTTGTTCAGCATCTTTTTATTTGAGATGAGACATCAAAAAACATTAAATAATATGGCAATATTGAGTTGATTTCATCATTACCATGAAATAATTTGCACTAAGAGTCGTTTCGCATTTAGGTAGCCTATTTTTCTATCGGTCTCCACTCGTTTGCAAATGATTTTATGGCATATTGTATGCAAAAACGACATTATCTTAAGATAAATAATTTGACACTGCAGGAAACTAAAATTCGAAACCACTGAACATAAATACATATACTCCAGTGCGTGTACTCTATGTATGTGTTAAAGTGCATGAAAAACTCCACGTAAAATAAAGTATCTGACAAAACAAAACGTCAACATTTGATTCCTGACATCTTGAACGTCTACTGCTGACAATTCGTCAGCAGTTTAGAGGCGATTTGTGGATCTCTAATATGCTCTTAGTAGGAGAGAATAATTATGAAGGAAGAAATATTACTGAGAAACGGAAAACAATGCAGATTACTGCAAACCAATTCCAAGGATGGAAACTGTAGAAGTAAAACAGCTACTCAAAAATGGACGAAGAATAATATTATAATAACAAAATATTGATACAAAAAGTTTTTTTTTTAATTCGCAATATTTATGAACGTCAAACGGTGAGTAATAATATCAAACAGCCTTGCAAATAATACCAAAAACTAAAAATAACATGTGTTACGTTGTGCGTATTTTTCTATTACGTTTTGGTTTCATTGTAGAAATATGAAAATACCATTTACGTACGTATATACAAAGATTTGATTTCAGTAAGAATGTTATCGCGAATACAACACACAATGGGCCGGAGTTCTGAAAAGGTGAAGCTTTTTTCTGGAACGTTCGGCGGCGAAATATTCTACGATATCGCGTTGGCTTCGAAATATTTAAATTTTCTTTGTGCCCAGACAGGCCATGACTCATGGCATAACCTATGATAAATAAATAAACGCTGCCAAATATAAGATGCCGGCAACTGTCGGTTTTATGTAATTAAATTCCGCAAAAAATCCAACTTCCACCTTCCTGGATCACGCCAGCCTATTTTTTGTTTATTCTAGGTGTACTATGCAGTGCCCTATGCACCATTGGATGCGGATAAGAAAAGTTAAAGTAGCAGTTGTATTTTTTTGTTTTACTAACCACGCGAAGAGTAAAATCGTGTAGCTGTATCTGAAAAGCTACAACTACATTAGCTTTATCACTGCATTGAATCTTCATCGTTTGTTACACTTATGAAATATTTTAATGTGAGAAATCACATTGAAAACTAATATTAAAATGTTTAAACATACTTGTACATGAAGCAATATTGTTAAAGCTCTCAGGAAACATTTGTAGTGGATGATCTAGCCAGAAAATTTGCTCTCGCCTGTGACACCAGAGGTTGCTGCTTTCGTTGCCTCACTTCCGTTTTACTTAGTTCAGTAAGTTAAATTCAGTTAAATTACCGCACAACAAGAACTTTTCTGAGGCACCTATGTATTAGTAGGTACTGAAGTATATATTCTCAAAACTCGAAAGCCGGTTTATGCCATTAATTAAGATTAAAATGGTTTAATACCCCAATGGCTGGCAACTTATAGGTAAATATGAGGGGTATTACCCCCCGCAGTCACGATTTTATGGAGATTTAATGCTATAAATTTCACACCCATCGTAAATGTATAAATATGTAATGCAAAATATCGCCATATTTTCTTTTTCCGTCAAAACATAAGCTCATGTATCGGCCTCGGGAAAACTTTGCGAAAAAATTCAAATTTCTGACTTCTTAAATAGCGGTGAAATATGGAGGTTTTTTCTGTGCAATATTAAAAATGAACGGAAATAGTAAGTCCTGTTTACCAAATCGAAATAAGATACTGTCAAAAGAAAATAAAAAGTTTTGGTATTAATAAAAACATTTAAATGCAGGTAACGAGGTGATAGGCAAACAAATAATTATAAGTAAGGGTATAATTATTATTTTTATGGTAATATGCTTTTAATAACTAACTGACGTGTAGGTACCTTTGCTTTTAATTTTGGTGTTTCAAAAACGATTATCCGAATTTGTTGATAGCTTTAAAGCTTAAGCTTAAGCTTTTGAATAAATTATCACATTACTAACATAACTAACTAACTAACTAATCATCGAGCCACTTGCGCTAAGAGGTAGGCAGAGAGGATAGAATGTCACACCACATTTCCCTTGCTTCCTCCACATTCATACATCTTCATGCACGCCCGACAATTATTCCGACTTTTTCTCATGACTTTTAAGTTTTTTTTGTACCTACTTGATCGTGCCGAGTCTTTCTCGGCCTTCCTCGACTTCCTGGAATTTGGTCCCATGCTGTTTTCTTTTGGCCTCGGTACGCCTCTTAAAATGTGTATCCATCTTCGTTTTTCCGTACAAAATGAAATAACTGAATAACTTTGAAGTGTTAATACTAAGACAGGTATATTTTTTAAATACGTGTGTGTTGTGTGCCCAAACAATTACTAACATTAATATCATACGACAAAGACTGGTAGAATTGTGTCGCATTGAATTAAAACGTGATAGGTCAGAGTGGGAGATATCCGTGTGTACGCAGACAATATACCAGGGGGGCAGGAAAACAATGGTTGACTGTACACCTGTATACCTGTATAGTCCGCCTCTTGGCGAACGCTATTAGGGAGGGCGCCCCTCCCGCTCGAGACAAAGACCCGAGGCGATACTTGAGACCATGGGTAAGCCGTATGAGAGCTTGCGAATTAATACCCCTTCGCTTGTATGATATCCTGGGATCCCGAGTACATTTTACGCATTTATTTTTTTCCAGTCTTGTTAACATTATTTTAGAAACTCAAGATTGTAGAGTTTATATTAAGAATGAAGTGCTCTTTCTACGTCATTCATTTTACATTTTTTTTATAAACATGTGCAATTTAAGTGAATTCTCGGAATCGTACTAAAATATTCAATGTAGAAAAATCTAAATATAAATTCAATATAGGTGGGCTAGTCAAAAATCGCATTTTAAGCAAAACTCACGATTTTAACCCTTTTTTTACATTAAAAACAAAGACGATTATTTGATTTTTATATCCCTACTGTATTGTTTCTTTTACTGTTATTCTTTCTTTCTGTTATTGCATACATCTTAATTATTGTACATATATATTTGATCAAAGACTTTAGTTATTTCTTGTAAACACACCCTCATTTATTATTCACAAATGAGTCAATAATATTATGTCCTGTCCTGACTCAGGAATCTCCTAGAAAGTCAGGACTAAAAACGAAAAAAAAATTCATATGTGATAACTTGGGACTAGCGTAAGACAGATCATCTTGCCTTCGTGTGACAAATGATCAAGATTCTCTGAACTTACCAATGCAGTGCCCTATGCACCGTTGGGATAAGATAAAGAAGCAGTAGTAGGTAGAAGTCAGGACCAGAAAATCACCACTGTAAATAATTTTATAAATGTGCGTAAAAAAATAAATATTGACAAAATTGTAGACGGTGGTGGGCTTAGTAAAAATCACAATTTTTAATGTTTTCGAGTGTTTTAAATAAAAACAATGATGTTATATGGTGCGAAAATGGTGCGTTTATTTTCTAATTCTAGGGGTCCATTAAATTTAGTGTTTTGGCTATCTAGTATTGTACTTATGTATTAAGTATGAAAGTAAACAAAACTTTGTATACAGCGTGTTTCCATGGGCACATAGTTTTAACGTATACAGGGTGTTCTAGTTGTGAGTAAAGTTCATGCAAGCTCATCAGAATACCGTGACATGTTCAAAATACCGGTTCAGGGAACTTGTTTTCCGTGGATTATCGGCCGACTGTGAAATTCGGTCGGGACTTTTGCGCACAAAATGTCGATAACGATGATTTAAGGCGACAGCTCACGGAGGTAACGTAACATAGGTTCGGCTTAGTGCCAGCCAGCCCAGCTCTGCCTTCATAACGAAGAGCAGCGCATATGACTTTTTAAAAAAATATTACAGCATCAGACGCTCGAGCGTAGATGGTTTTCGAACACATAGCATGTAAGGAAAATAGCAAATATTCGCTGGTGTGTATATTCGCTAATAAGCGGAATGGAGAATACTTATTCTACTTAACCCAGCCAATGAAAGGTCATAAGCCCTGTAAATGTTTGAATATCTATATTCTCAAGTTCGAAAAAAAATCTCTTCAATTCTGTAGAGATAGAAATATAAAGAAATATTTAGAATTAAAAATAACAAATGAATAAATACTGAAATATATGAACTTTTGGGCTACCCTCAAATAATCGGATATAACTTTGCCAGAAAGTTGAAAATAAGTTGTGCTGGAGTAGGATTTAAACTTATAGATTTCAATCCGGAGTCCTGGTTGTAAATTTAAAATTTTTGGTCTATTTTTTTAATAAACATTTGTAAATAACTATTATTGGACTTCTTCTTCTTGTGTACCTCTTATGAAATGCTGTCTATTCGACGGATGGGTTACTGTCTCGAAACCGGTGGACATAGACGACATCCCGTATCATAATTCGTATTATATTAATGGGTTGCCGCTGCCGGTGAGAACACAAAAATTTAAAGTGATTTTTCTCAAGCCTGGGTGTTTGTGACGTTGCTTCTCTCTGTAATTGGGCCTCCTGGCTTGGAGGTGGTTAAAAAAATAAAAAAAGACATTTTTGGTACATTTTTATTACAATTAATTAAAAACCATTTTTGTTTTATCTGGTCTGAGACGGACAAGTCTGAGAATGTCAGCAATGACGAAACCTATGTAGGTCGCTGAATTAAATAAAAAGCGGTTAAAAATATAAATGGTTATTAAATTAATTATAATCATATATAAACAACAAAGTTTTATCCTTTTTTTTATATACTTATAGCAAATCTTCATGGCGGATAAAGACTGCGTATTTCCTTATTACTAAAAAAGTTTGAGTCAAAATGAATGTTTCTTAAAACGTAATTATGTGCATTGATATGACGCCATCGGCATATAGAAAAAGTGTCTCTTTAAACTCTAAACTAGTCACGCAATAACAAAAAATGGCAATTCTTTAAAAATTTTACTTGTCAATTAATATATATAAATTTTTTTATCTATGGAAAGCCAATAAACACTTATTCGAAATAAATATATTTATTTCTAGCAATAACATCCTACTATTTTAACAAATCAAGAGCTTTTCGTAAAAGTGCATAATTTATGAATGCTGAAACTCATTGTATACGTGACTTCTTCTTCTGACGGCAAGTTCTCGTTAAACTTAAAATTTATTTTACTATTTTCGTAAATGATGGGTAAATTTTATACTTATATGAGATACTTGTCAGGGTTACGTAACTATCATACTTATTATGCCATCGTGCTATGACAAGGGGTCTGTTTGAATAAGGTGATTTTATGACATTATGTCCTATTCTATTTTGATATATCGCTCATATTTGACTTGTTCCTTATTTTGTTGAATTTATAAAATTTAAAAACAGAAAAAAACATGAGCTCTATACATACTATATTGTATATGAATGTAAGTATGCACTATAACAGGTAAATATAATAAATTTTACAAATTAGTACATTCACAATGCAATGGGAACGTTTTTAAAACATTAAATAACTAGTACTACTATTACTTTCCCTTATCCGCACCAATGACGCATAAGGCACTGCATAGTGAAGTGTATCTTGATTATTTTATAACATGAAGGTAAGATAATCAGTCTTCACTTCAGAACCAGTCCAAGGTATCACACATGAAATATAAATATGAACATAAAGACGAGAAACTTGGAAGGGAATATGGATATCCAGGCGCTTACAGGGCTTATGACCTGTCATTGGCTGGGCTAAGTGGCCACTTGATGTATTACATTATTCCCCATTTCACCTAGTATTTTGATATCCATATCTGCCAATATACAGTAAAATGGCGCGACGCTTCACATGTGAACTCTCTGTCATCCATTGAGAAAACTGCTAAGCATTTTAGCAGAAACCTTTATGATTGCAAGTGAGATTCGACACACTCAAAATGTTGTTTATATAAATAAGAAAATCACATGTCAATAATTATTTCATGTTGGCCCCCTACGGGAATCACAACCGCAACCTTATGCCTTAAATGCGCTATCACTGTGCTACAAAGCTGTAGAAAATTCATTGCTCTAGTGCTTCATTCGAGGGAAAAATTCAAGGACTACGATTGTATGGAAAAACGGCCGCGTCACGTGGCAGCGCATCTTCATGTTCCACAATTTTCCTAACCTATAGTAATGATAATCCCCAGGGATAAAAATAATAAAGAGAAAACTTTGGAAATTACAAAGCTCACAATGTGCGATTTTAAGTCTCTTTTATAACAATTATACCTAAAGCCCACTATATACGGGACAGTTTACTACACAGTTTCCTGTGCAGTCTGAAAACTGTCCCGTATAAAAGCTAAAACTGGATGAAAAAAAACTGTGTGCTAGTGTCAGATTCTCACTGTGCGCTAATTCCACACATTTTTTTCACAATTTCGGCGCGCGCATCACCCGCGGCGATTACGACTGTATAAGACGTATAAATATTCAATAGTATCGGTTATATTACAAATAAACTTTGCTAAACTTTTATGATGGCTAATGTAATAAATAATATGAACTGAAATCCTAGATCGAAACTCAAAATATCGAATAACGACTATTTGACAGATGAGTAATGTTGCCAAATTGTAAAATCGGTAGAAGTTCCTAAAGTTATTCATAATATGTTGAATTCATCTGCGCTTATATTTGCATAAAATAAATGCTTTAAAATTAAAATGACTCCAAAATCGGTAAATCGGTAGATTCGAAAAATCTCCACAAAATCGATAGATCTGCAAAAAATCGATAAGATAGGCGACAATAGAGATTATTAGTATAGGGAACATTTATGGCAGTCCAACTGTGTATTCTATGGTCCGATCGCGTCGCGTTCTGCGCCATACCTACAGACAGTAAACTGTGCCAAGTGTTTTATTTGTCAGAAAACGGTACAAGAAACTGTGTAGTTTTCTGAACCAGAAACTGCACAGTAAACTGTCCCGTATAAAGTGGTCTTTAAACTAGGGACTTCTTGTATACCATGATATTTGTTAGGTATCCGTGGATACATTTTCCGTTTAGCGTAAAATATCAAATTCAGGTATTTTTCAGGATCCTACTCCAATAAAAAACAATAATAAGTGTCTTTAATGCATCCTAAAACATTATATTTACTCGACTAAAATGTGTACACTGGGGTTGTCAGAAGTAAAACAATATTTATTTTTAACCTTTAGAGTATTTCGATTTTTTTAATGACTTCAGTAAAATAGGTAATGTTTTTTATCTATCTTCATCATTCAATAAAACGGGTAAGCTGAAAACATGATGTTGGAATATCGTGCTAGTTAGTTTGCGATAGTAATATTCAAGCTGCTATCAATTAATACAACCCCATGAGTTTCTAAAAGCTTATGGGGCAGATTATGGCTGTTTGGAATATTATATTCGTGTTTATGTTGTCTTTATTTACTGTCGATAACTTTATTACGATGTCACTTTATTGTCTGAAATTGCCATCTTATTGACACTTCCTAATTAATAAAATTTCCGTCCAATAAAGCCGTCTGGATAATGAACAAATATTCACTTATCGTGTGTGAATCTGTCCGTTATTAACTTTAAAAAGTTATTAAAAATGGCGTATTTTTACGATTTTATGTGCAATTGAAATACGTATTTATTTTTTATTTTCAAACACGGTAGATTATGAAATTATTTATTCATATATTTCACATGGATATAAACCCCTTTTTTTATTGATAAGGAAACATTGATCTCAGTAGTTAAAAACAAAAACAAATCCTGTTTCTTGTTGAATTATTGTATTAAAATTTACATATTTGTGTTAAGAGGATGCAATGACACGTGACCGCGGCCGTTTATCCACCCTACTTGATTTTCTCCTTGGAATAAAGCACTAGAGTGATTTTTCACACTTTTTAGATATCGACTAGAAGCGTGTTTGTATCTTTTTTTTTAGGCGATAAATAAATTATTTTAAAATGAGACAATACTAGCTTTCGAATAAGAATTTCAGAGAAGTGACATTCCATACTTGAAAATTACTACCGTGTCTGAGGTGTCGAGTTACCCACAACGTCACTCACTACGTCATCAATAAGCATCTACGTCATCACTAGATATCAAACGCCACACCGTTTCCATGTATTGGCCTAAGTGCTGGAGTTTTTTAGACGGTGGGAATTTGATAATAAGTGGTGTTATGAAATTAACTCAAGGAAGCGTATATATTTAGAAAAATTGTATAAATACGCCCCTTCTAGTGAATTCTTGTTCAAATATACAAGCACGGCTCTAGTTGATGTTATACTACCTACTACTACTTTCCCTTATCCGTACTCATTGATGCATGGGGTACTGCACTGGTACACCAAGTGTAGTGTATCTTGATAAAAAAAAATGAATTTATATGAAAGTAAGATAGTCAGTCTTACGCTTCCGAACCAGTTCCAAGGTATCACACACGTGAAATATGAATGTGAAAAAATCCAAACTTGTAAATGAATATTTCATGTTGGCCTTTCACGGCATACCACGAAATTTCCTGGAAATCGAGCCCGCGACCTTATTCTCGTTGGCCAAATGCAGCTACCATTGTGTTTTGAGGCGGAATATAAAAAAAGTGTGAAAAAATCACTTGCTTTAGTGCTACCATTCCAGAGGAGGAATTCACAGGACTACAATTGTTATGGAAAAAACCGACGCGTTCAACCGTGGCAGTGCATCTCTTCATGTACCCTCGACAAATTTCGATGGTAAAGGTAGGTACCTACTATTCAGAAATAAAGTAGAGATAAAGATAGATTGAAGCCATATTGTTACTATACACATATCGGCCATTTACGAACCCGTGTATTAAGCTAATTGCTGGGCTCTAAACATTATTGTGCATATCATTCACTCATTTACCGGTTCATAAATCGGCTAATTATCCTAATTGCGAATTCCGCGCACATTAAAAACCAGTCAATAATGGCCCATACCCAACGTACTTGGAAACTAAACAAATTTCAAATATAAATAATTCAACAACATGGTGCATATTTACAAACAACGCAAATTCCCGCCATGGCAGATAATTTAGGGGACGCTGACGGCTTAGCGATGCTCTGGATTCTGGGGTATGGAGAACAAAACTCCCTAGCTATAATACTATAATTTTTAGCAGAACTTACATATTAAGGTCACATTAAGGTACATATTACAACAATGTTGTACACGACAGGTGGATCATATTTCCAGCTTCCTTATCTTCCACAACCACACTTAACTTTTTTAAAAAATT
>JAGVSP010004262.1:0-16491 GCA_022494985.1 Micrasema minimum
ACGTACTACAACATTCCCCATTCCACCCATCATCTGATAACCATATATGAAAAATTTTTTTGGAACTACTATATATATTGAAATCGTCTTCGTCATTCCGCTTTATAGAATTGTTCTATGCTGGTGTCATCTGTTGAGAAGATTGCAAAGAATTTTTTTTTGGCAATCATCTTTTATTAGATGTAGGTAAGGCCCTACCGAGCTTTATTACTTACTCTAGAAGACGCCTGAAGATGTCTCTCCAATTTTTTATTTTTGCTTTATATTTTTAACCAATAAATCTTTTAAACAACATTTTTTTAAATGAATACAAATACTAAACTTGTTGACAAATTACTGGATTATACCCATGCTGGGCTGATATCAGATATTATTGATATCCCAACAGAGACAGAGAAACTCTGGAAACGAATGTGGGTTAAAAATTGGAGACTGGCAGCCGAAATTAAGTTTTTTTGTAATTTGTTGAACCCATATCCTCCATTTTAGTCATTAGCCCTGTAAACGCTTGATGATCCATATTCCCGAGCTTGTAAAGATCTTTTTTATCTCTATTGAAGAAATGTAAAAAATAATATCTCAAAAATGTAAAATCATGAAAGTTTTCAGATCTTTCAACCCGCCGACTTAACCGATTTACATAATTATATTTTCAAGATAACTTTTCCGTGATTTACATATATCCAATAAAGAAAGTTTTTGTAATTCTCTCGAAGGGGATCCTGCGTGAAAAAACAAACCGCTGGTTATGAAAAGTGCCCAACTCCGTAAAAACTTTCAGACCTACGTATGAAGGAAATGGCCCAAAACATATCATATATATAAATAAAACACCTTTTTAGTTAGACCACTTGTATAGTTTATTCCAGTGACCTGTTTGAAAGGTGTTTTATTTATGAAAATGCAGCTCAACCAAGAAATTTCAGTAGATAATCTCAACAAATATCATGTATACATTCATTAATACTTTCCTTTAACTGTGTCTAATGGTGCATAGGGCACTGAATTGATGCGCCATTTCAGTGTAATTTATTACATGAACGCAAGGTGATCAGTCTGTGCATACATATTAAGTATGAAATCTAATAATATTTCATTTTGACCCCGTCGGGAATCGAACCGGCGACCTCATGCGGCGATCTCATGTACGAACGCGCTAACCACAAAGCGGACAAACTAATAAAATATACTCGGTTTAAAAAACAAGAAAGGTATCTATAATTTAAAATATTTTAACGATTATTAATTTACAATATATAAAAAGAGGTGAAGAAGCTTATACAAAATTCGCCGTTCTGCTTTATAGCGAATAACCACACCAACTAATAAGCCGTATAAACGTTTCGATATCCAGACTGCTTTATAGCAAATATCCACACCCAACTAATAAGCCGTATAAACGTTTCAATATCCAGATTGCTTTATAGCGAATATCCACACCCAACTAATAAGCCGTATAAACGTTTCAATATCCAGATTGCTTTATAGCGAATATCCACACCCAACTAATAAGCCGTATAAACGTTTCAATATCCAGACTGCTTTATAGCGAATATCCGCACCCAACTAATAAGCCGTATAAACGCTTCAATATCCACATCACCGAATATCAAATTCGCTAAATTTTCTAATTATCGCCCAGTAAACACCCACAATTTTTTTTTCCTAAAAGAAAAATCTAGTTTACTCAAATACCGTTTAAGTTTTTTTGGGTAAGAGTAAAATCTTATCGTTTTTAGACTGGGCGGAACACGGAAAAAGGCAAGACGGCACGGTTCGTACCGTCATGTATCGGATATGTGAGAACAGCCCTTTATGGTGACATTTTCCCAGTTTTCTGCATTTCTATGAAGGTTGAGTTGAGAAAAAAAAAATTAGACTAATAAAGCAGCTGTGATTAAATATAACTAAACTGCGTGGTTTTGAAGGTAAGGCTTTTTTGCTCTCAGGTATAGAATTTTAAAATGAATATCCCAACAGAGCTGAGAATTTTTTTACGAGAATATGAATATCTGTCATTGGCTTGATTTTATGCTAGGTATTTCAGTGGTGCATAGGATACTGCATTGGTACACCAAGTGCTGAAAATCTTGAAAATTTATTACATAAATGGAAGAAATAAGTCTTACGTTTTAGCGCCAGCCCAAATTATCACATATGAAAATCACATCTGGAAATGGCATTTAAAAAATATTTTATATTGGCTCCCATCGGGAATTGAACCCGCGTCTTCACGCATGGTAGCCCAACGCGCTACCGCTATACCACGGGCGGACTTGATATTGTAGATGAAGCTTTTTGGCACTGGGGAAAAAGATTTTTCACTTCTAAACTTGTGTTTTAGATCTTGTAGATGTATATCTGTCTTAGGGTTTAATTTAACTAGGTCAGAGTTTCCCTAAACATGGCCCTTCTCCGTTACAAAAGGTATCCTATCTGAACTCATTAAAACTCAGCAACATCATGAAATTGTCGTCGTTTAAGGGGGTAAGTAAATAATTCGTACATTAGATTCCCCCCAGGTGAAATAAAATGGAGAAGACACAGCGGGGGCGGAAAATTGCTGCCATGAAGTAACCCACCCCTTAATTTTTTTATTACTCTAAAATGTTCTACGTTTTTCGTGGTGTATTTTCTTGGAAAATGCGGTAAGGAGTGTGATAGAAAATAAATGTATAATTACTTACAATACAGAAGAATTTCATTACGTACATGTGTAGATTAATAGTTCCTTTTTATTATAGGTATTTTGTTAACAGGGGCTCAATTAGGGGCGATTTGGAGTGGCCGGCCCGCTCTCCCGATTTGTCCCATTGTGATTTTTTTCTATGGGGTTTTTTAAATCCCGTGTTTATGTGAATCGTCCAAGGACCCTAAATATTTAAAAACCAACACCCTGGAAGAAATTTCCAAGATAACGCTTAATTTGCTGGCAAGAGTCACGACAAACACCAGAAATCGGTTTGCTCAGTGTATGGAGAATGAAGGACGTCATCTACCTGATTTGATCTCCATAACCTAATTAAAACAAAACTTTGGGAATGTGCCCACATTATAATGGGTTTTATTAAGGTTTGCTTAAAGGTATGCTGTCGAACCCTGTATTATATATTTTATGTGAAAAACCACATGATATTTCTTATATTGACCCAGCAGGGAATCGATCTCGCGACCCCATGCACGGTAGTCAAACTACATAACTATACCACGAGTTGGATAAATGTACACATATCTGGCTCTCTCGCCTCCTCCATCAGCTCCGCCGAATACATCCGTAGGATGGTCATCGACGGCCTGCCAGGACGGCGGTATCCTCTTCTCTTTACATATCGTCTCCTGCGTTTAAATATTCAGATTTTCCCAACACATACACCACACTCCACACACATACAACAACACAACATACACATGACGTAACATGACCACCTTGTTTGCTCACTTCACGTCTTCAGAAATTTGTCTTGTACATTGTGTTGTCCACGTAATTGGTGTTATGTTGTGAATGTTACCTCAAATTGAAAATTCTTAGTTCATTGTACCAAACATAGCACTGTGTGCACAACATTAAAATATAAATAAATAAATATCAACGTTCCCTACGTGTATAGTTATGTATGTTAACGAATAAAAAAAATCAAATTTTAAATTTAAATTACATAAACTGTTTAAGACAGTAAAACAATTGGTTTTACAGATTTGACAGTGTACGTAGGAACCGTTGATTTGTTTAACTATTTATTTGGACCAATAGTAAAGTGTATTATGTTGTAAAGTGTAATGTTATATCATTTCCTGATGGAGTTACTCAGTGTGAGAGTAAACGTCCACTTATCGCCTTGAAACACACATTAATCAGGTGAACAGAAACTTCCTCGTCCATTTTTGTTTCGGCCTTTCCCTCGATAAACTTTCAAAGACTTTTCTCCGGAAGATTTACTGCAGATCAAAAGAAAACTTTGTTTAAATAATGTTCATCTCGAATCGAATAAGATTGAAAGTTCTGATTCCGATTGACACTTTTTAACTCTTGATCGAATGATTGTTCTAATAATTTAAAAATTCAGTTTTTTTCTAGTAGGTAGTGCAGATATTATTAGGTGGCGTTTCAAAGTTGGAAAAAAATTCAAGTTATGACTATGGGCAAAAGTCATGGGGCCAAAATGGCTGCGCTTATTGAATGTGGTCGCAAAATCGGGTTTTAATTTTTTGTATGGAAAAAATAATCAATCAAAAACTGGGCTGATTCTTTAGAGTTTCATGTGCTCCTTAATTCCTAACTAACTAACTAACTAACCATCACGCCATTTCCCCGAAGGGGTAGGCAGAGATGATAGAACGCCACACCACTCTGTCCTGGCATACTTCTCTTGCTTCCTCCACATTCATACATCTTCTCATGCACGCACGTCAATTATTCCGACTTCTTTACATGCACTTGTCAGTTGCACCCACTTTCAAGCACTTGTTTTACTTGATCATGCCATCTCTTTCTCGGCCTTCCTCGACTTCTACATCCAGGCACAGTCGCATCATATATTTTTTTAGCCGTTCTCTCATCATCCATTCGATCTACATGACTGAACCAACGTAAAAGACCTTTCTTAATTTTGTCGACAATGCTACAATAATGCTACAATCCTTAATTCCTTATTATTTTTATTTTGCTACTACCATTAGTTATCATAAAAATGAAATAAAAAACAATTGAGTGAAGTAGTTCTAATTTAACCCGGGATTACTGGCGCTATGAGCATTTTGTTCATGATATTTTTTAAGTAGATTGTTCTAGTTGTAAACAACATTTTGAGTGTGCCCAAATACTTGTAGACAAAAACTGGATTTGACAGAGAGTATTCACATGTGAAGCGTCGCGCCATTTTACTGTATATTGGCAGATTTAGATATCAAATAAATAGGCAAGCACGGTTAAGGCTCTCTGGAGGCATACGTAGTATATGGCCCAGCCGAAACGCGTTCGCTGGATAACAGTAGATACCAAGGGTTCACACATGTGTTCCGTACAAAGTGAAACTACCTTCGACAGCAAAGTAATATTAAATTATGGCAAGAAGAATTGGAAGAAGAAGAAAATATTGAAAATGAAGCAAATATGATGCAGAAAGTGGTGAAAAAAGCATGCATTTCGTGCTCCAAATCACTCTGCACCGAACACACTATATTTATATATCAAGCAAGTTTCACATCAGACCCAGATCGAGACAATAAATGTTTTTTTTTTTTATAACTTTTTTATCTTTGTTTTATTGCTAATTAAGGAATAAAACGTTAATTTTTCCATATACTTGTGAGTTATTATTTGATTGTCTTTTTTTACATTTTGTTTGGGTTTTTTTCTCTCAATAAATGTATTTTATTACAAAGTCAAGTGTCTTTTATTTAATTACGAAATATGAATGTCAATAACAAGCTGAACGAAATTCTCAAGTAATGGCGTCACAAGGCAGAGCGCCAGTTCTCCCGGGTTAAATAAAAATGACCCCTTTCATCAAATACATTTGGCCTAGCGCCTGGCGTCCTGCAACCGAACGAACATGGTATTCAGTCGAATGATTCTGGATCGAACCGTTCCGAATACCAATTTAAAATGAAAGAAAGAGAGTGAAATACTTTATTTCCTTGACAAAGAATCATAAGAAATAATATTTAAAGTAATTGAAGAGTCCTATTTGAGATAAAAATGGCAAAATTCTATTTTATTGGATACGCTATGAGACAAGGGGTGGGCGCCTGGCGTTCTGCAACCGGACGAACACGGCATTCAGTCGAATTATTCTGGGTTGAATCGTCTCGAATATTCTGTCACATTCTAATTTTAAATAAAAAAAAAGAGAGCAAAATACTTCAAACTTTCGTTTGAAATTGGTTTAAAATAGTCAAACGCCGGACATTGTCCCAGAAAGAAAAAAAAACAATACTATAGCAGACATTAGCTAAGTCTTAGGGAAGAAAGAGATATATGAATTCTTATTACGTTAGACGGGCGGCAACATGATTTTTTGTAGTTTTTACATTAAGAGTTCAAGTTTGATAATACACGGTAACGGTTAGACTGATAATTTTAATATAATAATTTTAATTTAATTCCGATTTTTTACTTTTTACTTAAAAAAATTGATTGAAAAATTACAATATCATGGGAGTTTTTTTAAAAATTTTACGATGTCATATGAATTTTCTAGCGTGGTTTGAAATAGCGCTTTTTCAAATCGCTCGCAAAATCCTCCATTTGGCGCGCATGCGGTGTGACGTCACAGCAATATAGGCTCTTACTACGGAATGAATTTCACGCCTTTCACGGTGGACGGGTATGACGTCATTAGCCAATAACGGGCGTTAAAAAAATCATTCGTATTTTCATGTTTTTAAAACAAAAATTTATTAATAAAAACTAAATTTTTGAGTATTGTGTTTTGTATTGTTGAAATTGTAAAAATATACTTTAAATATTTATTACGTTTTTAAGGATATTCACGTTATCGGGAAGAACTCTATTGATAAGAAATACACAACACTAGTGTAATATTGCCTTTATACAATTAGGTGCAGCTGAGATACGAATGAAAATTATAAATAAAATAAGTCATTACAAACCCACTTCTGGTCTAAAATGCATAAAAAATCATTGCTCTAGTCGTAGAGAAAATCGAAGAGCATGATTGATTGGAGGAATGGCCGCGGTCGTGTGACCCACAGTCCTCTTAAAACAAGTTCCAAACTAGCGAAACACTACCCGCAATACAATATACATAGATTCTCCCATTGTATTCAATCATAATTTGGGTTAACCCTTTCAAACCAGTGATGATTTATTAATCTATGACGTCATCACTCCCCTCGAACGATGATTATCAAAGGCAGTGTCATGTCCTATCCTCTAAAAAGGTCGAATCCAATTATATTCACAGGATGTGTATTTTCCATTTGCTTTTCATTGGTTAAGAGCACGCGCTGTCGTACAATAGTCAGAGTATGTGGTATGTAGAGTATGTACTTCTTATCTTTGATGTTCGAAGCACAAACTTTGTAAATCATTTTATTAACTTGAATAACTAAAATTAAACACATTGTATTTTTATTCACTTTTTATTATTTTATACACATAATCATTCCTTTGATTTTGAAGACGGAATAAAAATTTTACACTCAAATAAAAGAGGAAATATTCTCAATAATTTAGAAATTTTAGAAATAAAAAAAGATGTAAAATTAAATTTAGATATAATTAATAACCAATTAAATTTAAGTTTAACATCTTTCCCCTCTCTACTCATCTACCTACCCCCCAAATATTCCTACCACTACTCCCTCATCCGTAGCCACGCCCACTCATTAGGTACTTATTCACTAATATTATTAATTAATTAAATTTAAATTATTAATTAAAATACAATTTTTACTGTTAAGTTTTTAGTTGATAAGTAGCCCTAAGGGTGACCAGTAGGTCGAAACTAGTTGGCTAAGTGAATAAAATAATAAAAAGTGAATTAAAAAAAAGGGTTTAATTTTATTTATTCAAGAGTAGGTAGCCTTTGATTTTCTCCTTGGAATTTAGCAACAAGAAACGCGATGATTCTATAGTCTAATTTTTAAAAAATATTTTTTTATCTATTTTACAACTTTAAAAAAAAATAAATTGAAGATACAAACACGCGTCTGGTCATTAATTAAAATGGATTTTTCTCAAACATTGATGTTGTTCCCATTCGTTTATGATATATAAAAAACATGTTTAAATAATATTCGCATATTTTTGAGGTAATAGTAGAATTCATATGCTCCACACAGATACCCGATGTACGGATGTGTTGATCTAGCTATTTTTTATACTATCACAATGGTTCGGTTTAATAGTTTTTCGACGTGGTAGTCTTAAATCGAATAAAATTTCACGCACTCAAAATAAAGCTGCCTGTATCTGTCATACATTGTAGGTACCCAGTACCCGTGTTTATTTGTGTATGTGTGTACCTGTGTTGATGTGTGACATGTTTGCGTATGTGTAAAGTGTACATATACCTGTGTAAGTGTGGCTGGCATGTTTGCATGTGTATTTTGACCAAGATTAACGGGGCTATGTCACTGTCAACAATCGAAGTACTTTGGAGTAGAAGCCTATTCAGAGAAAGCTCTCCACTCTTGTTTTCCATTTTTCTATAACAAAGGTCACCGAATCATCTGATCTGGTGATTTACTTTAAATTTTTCAACTTATAAACCCAAAAAAGGTTTTATGTACAGTAAATTGAGTTAGGTAGTACGCGGACTTTGAGTTTAATGATCCACAACTCCGCCATGACTTGATGCCCATTTTCTAAAACTCTTCATAACATATCCGCTCCCTATGTGGAGCATATGGAATCCACAAACCGCCTCCAGGCCAAGCGATCGGCCGCCAGCTCCCGTGCATCCTTCCAGGTCAAGTCCAAGTCCCGCAGCTCTGACGCAAACTGCCGACGAATTGTCAACAGTGGACGACCAGGACGCCGAGAACCTGATGCCTTGTAAAATAGGCAAGCATAATATTATAATGAGAACTGATTTTACACTTATTATACCTATAACGCTATTGTGTTATCTCTCTTCTTAGAAAATAAGCCTTAGATGGTTTATTTAGACAGGTACCTGCTCATAATTTTACATAAATTTGATTTCGTAAATATCTGGCTTACTAGGCAAGCCTGTCCTGAGGCAGATGTTTTGTTATATCCTTTAAGGGGATGCGCCGTCACGTGTTCCGCGGCCGTTCCTCAGACGGAATCGGGGAGATTCGCAACAATTAACTTCACAAGGAACAAAATGGGTTGCTAACAGATATTAGGGAGGCTGGGTCTATTGTATGGATTCGCGGCAATGGACAAAGAGACAGTTTTTATTTAAAAACATTTTTAGATGGTGATTTATGTGATGTTTTTATACACCTTATTGACGAATCAGTCGGGAGTCTTAAAATTATTGTTGATAGGCTTAATTGGCACTCCACGTGCATGGGTTTAAAAACCAACACTGGTAAAACCCATTTCATGTGTAACAGTTCGTGTCAAGATGCCCAGATCCCCCTGGCTTTGTCGGGACAAGTCATCGAAAGGGTCGAGAGCTTCAAATCCTGGGAGCGTACATGACAGAAAACCGCAGAGTTCAGAAAGAACTGGGAGTGCGGCTTGGAGTAGCGGGCGCCGCATTTAACAGTATAAAAGCTGTCTTGAGATCGGATGTTTACACGGTTAAAACAAAACCCGCCTTTATAGATCCTGCATCACACCTGTACTCCATCCGGTCACTAGTATCTTTTTTATTTAACCCTCCCATCCTAATTGTGTTCATCCAATTCTTTTTAACCAGTGGCAGGGGGGGGGGGTCCATTCACCCCTCTTTTTGGTACACGTAATATGTACTTTATTACATTTATTTATCTCAGCTTATTAAATCTGTATAAACATAATATATTTTTTAATGTGTTCCTCACTGGGAAACTCCGTGCCGAGGAAATCATTTTACATAATAATGTTTACAAACAAAATACTTTGTATGTATGAATTTGTATAATAGAGTATCTAGAATCTACATAGTTTCGGGCTACTAAAACAGCTCTTTAACTACAAGAGCGTTTGTTTAACTACTAATTGATCGTGTTAAAGATTGGTGCGATATAACAGCAAACCACACGATAGTATGTTCTGGGAAGGAGGAAGGAAATATTGGTTTTCTGCCGAGTCAAATGAATTGAACTCAGGAACTTTATACAAGTTCTATAACGAGCGCGTTTAGGTACCAATCAAACATAAGCAATCTCACGAGATGTAAAAGTTAAAACTCTAATTAAAAGTGAATAAAGTCAACTGATTGTGAAGTCAGATATATTTAAGGAGATGTTCATTTAATATTTAACTTAGTTATTTCAAAGTTTATCATATCAAAGATTAATTTTCAAAATCAATTAACCTTATGAAAAATTATTATTTAAACAATTTATCACAGATTTAAAAACAGCTTTCTATGGGGATATTTTCAATAAGTGGACGAAAAACTATAGATTTATCAAGGATGTTAAAAAACTATAGATATATCAAGAATGTTAAAAAACCAACTTTCGCGAGTTTTCGAGGCGGCTCTCGGAAGGCATACGTAGTATATGACCTAGCCAGCCGAAGCGCCTTCGCCGGATGACAGTAGATACCAAGGGTTGCTGTGTCCGTTGCCTCACCTCTGTTTTTCTCACAAAGTCAAACCACCGCACACCTAAAATTCTTCCTATTCTCCTAAGACACCTAATTCTCAAAACTCAGAAGTTTGCTATCTTTGGCCCTGGTTAGGTGCCTCGATTCGCAGCCATAGAGGAGAACAAGTGTGATGCAGGAGTTATAAAGGCGGCATTTTGTTTTGACCGAGTAAAAATTATACGATATAGCCATTTTTAAATGTCTTTTGGGGTTAGCAAAAATAATTTTTAGAAGGGTTAACAGACGTCGGTATTTATTATTCTACTGGAAAGCTGCAATTTAAAAAAAAGGGGGTAATTTCGCTTAAAAAGTTGGGCGTTGGTGAAAAGTGACATTTGGCCACGGGATAATATCTCGGGTTTGAGACATCACGTGATAACAGTTGATAGCAATTGGAATTCGAGTCAGTGCTATTCGTGTTTTAATAGAAATTAATATTCAAACATAAGTTTTTGTGCGATAGAATGTAACCAGTTTTTAAATACTGTGGGTTACTGGATATGTCTGAATATTTTTCTCGTCGCAACGACAGAGAAAACCGGTACATTTTCCAGTATATCCTGTAATTAAATTGACGCATAAATCCGCACTCGAACAAAGAAAATGAATTTCTAAGAGACATAATATTCCACGGCTTAAAATTCAATGAAAAAGAGAAACGCAAATTGTTTTAACAAAATATTGTGTAAGTGTCGGCGCAAATATTATTAAGAAGGGTGGAAATTTCGGCGTAAAATTTATTATGCATGTATTCACACTTAATGGATTTCTCCAAAAGTAAATAAACAGCCTAAAATTTAAGGGAAGCGGTGATTTATCTGACATTTCCCACTTTCGTTATAAAATTATGTAGATTACGAAAACATATAATTATTTTATTCGGCAATGAAAAAATAAAAATATATTGTATATCCAAAATTTATTTTCTAAAACCAATCATATTTCAAAATCTATAGCAATGATTGCCAGTTATAAATACACTAACATGCATCAACCACAATGACATTTATTTATCTATTGAAATCTTCACGTATAATTACATAACATAAAATTGTACGATTCATTTGAAATTTCAGATATTCATTACCTTTTTTTACATATTTAATATACACTTAATATTTAGTTTCTCTTCGTGCGGCTTCTATCTAAAAAGGCTTACCCGTTTCAAGATGGAAGCAGAAGTAGTGTTAGGTATTATGTGGTAGAGAATGAAGTTACAATAGAGAGTGTAAGAACAATGTCAAGCAAATTACAAACCAACCTGATATAATATGGAAAAAATTGTAATTTTTCAATCAACTCCTGCTTTGTATTATACAAAACAATGATAATTCAGTAATTATAATTCAATTCAATTCATAAAAGTATGCTATTTTTCATCAATGTTTTCTTATGACGTTATCACGAAAAATATCGTCCGTAAACCGACTTTACAGACAACTAAAAGTTTTTATTTGATTTGGTACTTTCACATTTTAATTGAGCAACAGACAGACGGCTTGTCAAGCGTTTAAGTACAATCAGTTGCTTGAAGCAACCTCTCAGCTTTAGCTGTTTGGACACCTACATAAATATCAAATTAACACTTCCGTACGATTGCTTGTCAGTTGTGAGAAGTACGAGACGGAACTACCTGAATATTGAGAATGCACGAGAGCTGACGTCTGATCGTTTAGCTTGAAGGCAGTTTTTTTTAAACGTTTGAGTTCTTATTACGTACATATTTCAATTTCAGGGCTGCTTTCATATAACTGCCTGGAAAATAACTGTACCAGAAAGCAGGAAACAAGTTGTGCTGGAGCTGGATTCGAACATGGAGATTCCAATCCGAAGTCCTCGACTCTACAGTTGACCACAATCAGGTTCAACAACGTAATTCCAGTTTGTGGAATCCGAAAGCTTCATATAGGGAGCGGATTTGGAATGATGATATTATTCTCATGGCACTTACAAACGATCACTTGTAAATTCTCTAAATAGTTTCGTATATGACTCAATATATTCATTTGAGCATAAGCATAAGCGCCAAGCTTGGTGCAGGGTGCGAGGGGGGCAGCCACCCCAGCCCTTACCGGAACTAGCCTACCCTCTGAACAAGCCTATTATTGGCAGATGTGGATATCGTAATTAAGGGCTCGATCATGCGAGGCAATATGTAGGCGCAATTAGTAATCTTCAGCCACAAATTTGCAGTGTAAATAATTGAAACCAGTGGCTTGCACTCCATACAGACATAAAAGCAGGGCATACCCTACAGAAATACCATACAAATAAAATAAAAAAAAACCGAAATTTCGCAAATACTCCCAACTAATTGACCTTATTTCAAACATACGCGCGAATAATCACTAGCCCTGCTAAGCGCCGCGCCAGCGCCACCCAATGAACATACAAAATCGTGTCAGTAAGCATTACTAATCTTTGCCTTTTTAAAGCCCTAATATTATAAACAACATTTTGAGTGTGTCCAAATACTTGTAGACAAAAACTGGAATTCACCCATTACGTGCTAATAATTACAATTTGACATCTCAACAGAGACGAGAAATTTGAAAGGTAATATGGATATCTACGCGTTTAAAGGGCTTATGACCTGTCATTGGCTGGGTTAAGTGGCCACTTGATGTATTACAACATTCCCCATTTCACCTAGTATTTGATATCCATATCTGCCAATATACAATAAAATGGCGCAACGCTTCGCATGTGAACACTCTCTGTCATCCATTGAGAAAATTGCTTAGCATTTTAGCAGAAACCTTTATGATTGCAAGTTGGATTCTTACCGAATTATATCACCTACTAGGAAACGCCTGAAGATAAATCTTCAATTTGTTATGCTTATAACTTTTACCAGCTAATTTTTATAAACAACATTTTGAGTGTGTCCAAATACTTGTAGACAAAAACTGGATTTCTAAAATGCTTAGCAATTTTCTCAATGGATGACAGAGAGTGTTCACATGTGAAGCGTCGCGCCATTTTACTGTATATTGGCAGATATGGATATCAAATACTAGGTGAAATGGGGAATGTTGTAATACATCAAGTGGCCACTTAACCCAGCCAATGACAGATCATAAGCCCTGTAAACGCCTAGATATCCATATTCCCTTCCAAATTTCTCGTCTCTGTTGAGATGTCAAACCCTAATATTATCTTTTTTTTCCGCATAAATGTGAATGTTGTGTTGATTATTAAACAAAAATTGTCAATTAAAGGCAGTGCGTTATGTGGTTAATTTTACTAGTGTTAAAATGACGCCGCCACGCCAGTACGGTACGGCATGCGGCATAGCACAGTGGGTAGAGCGCTTCCTCTATTGACTCGGCATAGCGTGACATTGCTATCGGACGTAGGATTGATCTCAACACTCCATTTTTTAAATAACATACATGGTGAAACAAAACTCGTAGTACAACCCAAAAACTGGTGAATCTACATCGTATTTGGAGACGATTGAGTAATATGACTTTTTTAACTGAGCTTGAAAAAAATTTTTTTTTCTTCTCACAAAAGTTTTCAGAAGTAGATTAAATAAAATGGCTCAAATTCTTATTATGACGCGTTTTCAAATTTTGTTTTCTTTATGGATAGTATTTATGTTTGACTAAATACATGATATTTGATAACAATTGCAAACTAATTTCGAAAAAAAAATCAACTTACTCAATTTTCTCGAAAACTAAGGGTCAAATAAAATATTATTTTTTTAATAAAAACGACGATAATAATTAATATTTAATAATTATCATAATAATTTATAACGTGGATGCAAGATGATCAATCACCCTTATTTTTAGTATAATTGTTCTTTTTGAAAGCAATTTTTTTATCCACACGATATTTAATATTCTAATGTAAATGTGACCTTTAAACGAGGTTGAGTTTCTTAATTATTCCTAAGTAAATCTGCCCCAAGCGGGATTTACTTAGCAGTTTAAATTAGTCCTAAAATAATAAACAATAACCAAATAACGTATAATACATATCTGTGTATTCCGTTCTATCTGAAAGCGCCTGATTTATATCAGTTAAAATAAATAAATAGTATCGAAGTTATTATTATGTAATTCTTTATGGGTTATAAAATTGATTGAACTCTTTTATATGATTTCTGTAAAAATAGTAAAAATATACCGAAAAGTATACTTTATTAACATTTACTCATAGGTATATCAGCGCTTCGATTCTGTAAGTGTTTTTAAACTACTGCGCATACGATTTTGTACTGAATTCGTATGCGCAGAAGTGTCTAAAACCTTAGAGAATCGCACCGCAGCTTTTCAAAGCAATGTTCGTAATTTGGTAAGAATTAAAAATAAATGATTGATTGATGAAATGTTTTTTTTTTCTAAAAATAAAGCGGTCTTAAATAAAAAATGTTTTATAAACACTGGTGGAGTTATTTTGAAACAAAACGTTTTAGAGAAGTAAAAAAAAAAATTTGAAAACTTTTGGAGCACCACGGTATGTAATTTTATTTACTAATTATGTATACTTATATATTGAATTTTATTACCATGATTAACAAAAGAAAACAGGATAAACAGTTTATTGACGTTTATTTGTGTAAAGATTTAACTCATAATTTCCTAGAAGGTAATACTTACATTTCACATTTACTGGAACATTCACACCTGTGAATGTTCTGTATATGTACAGAAAAAAAAAAAAAAAAAAAAAATCGATTGTTGTTTTGGTTGATTTTACCGATGCTTGCTTTATAACAACGACTTCCAAAATAAACTAATTTTAACCCAACGTTTAATTATTCTGCATAACTTGCAAACGGCGTCAAACAATCTAAATGAAGCAACTTCCCTAGAAATCAAATCATCTGCTACGACAGAAATCGAATGAACCAATTTCGTAGAAATCAACTTGGTTAATAGTGCAGGAATCTGAGCAAACAAACCGCTTGATTGGCTTCAGAAAGCGGAGGATTTCTACATCCCATCCTAATAATCCCAGGCCACGTTATGACATCCGAATTAAAAAGAAAATTGAAAGCCTGCGAGATCAAAAAGATAATTTTTAATTAAATTTTATAATCCTCTTGACGTAAAGAGCTTACATTTTTAATTACAATCTACATAATACCAGTATTTTCAGTATCAGTTTTCTGTGCTATTCTGAACTTCAAACATGGATTCACTAGAAGGGGCGTTTCAATACAAATTTTCTAAAAATATACGCTTCCTAGGGTTAATTTCATAACACCACTTACCATCAAATTTCATTGCGCTTAACACGAAACGTATGACGAAGATGCCTATTGATGACGTAGTGAGTGACGTAGCGGGTACACTAGACACGGTAGTATTTTTCAAGTATGAATGTCACTTTTCTGAAATTCTTGTTCGAAGATTCTGAAGAAAATAAATAACCAACGCTAGAAATATTTTTTTTTGCCCTGTACTTATCACATGGCCCAAGGTCACTTAAATTGACCACAAAAATTGGCTTTGGTTTTTTTTACGAAAAAATTAATATAAAAACTGGAATTTGATTCCCTAGAATTTCCCTACTTATTAAAAAATGACGGTATTTCCTTAGACATTTTTTTCCAGAAAGACAAAAATTTCCATCGCTGGCCTCAGAGGTTATTCAGTAACATAACAAACTGCCCGACAGACATTGTTCCCCCGTTCCCCATTGAATTTGATAAGGTGCTGCAAAAGATTTTCTAAAAATGTTGTATTTATCACAACGTATATAATTGTCATCATCAATCCGTTTCCGCTCCTTATGTGGAACATAAACTGCCTAAAAAGCTAATCGTTCTGCCATCAGTTCCCGTGCAACTTTCCAAGTTAGGTCGACATTCCGTAGTTTTGACGTAAGCTGCTGATTTATTGTCAACAGTGTGGCGGAAGTAACACGTCACGCGCGCGTCGCGAGACGGCGCGAGTCGACCGACCTCCGCCGAACGCTGCCGAGCTACCACGAGAATCATTTTAGCCACCATCGTGACTCCACGTTAATTTTGCACAAATTTCTTACCGCCAAATTGCGTTCCAATCTAAATTCATTTTGTACATTTCTATCTTCATAATCCATGTCAATCTTAGTTTAAATAGCTAGGTTTTCATTTGCAATAACTTCTGTGTAATAAATGTGCACTAAAACTGTAAGTACTGTTTCATTTTTTTCTGTGCACCCAACCACACTAAAACAGTAAACAATCGTTTGCAGTGTAATTATTGTCAGATTGCGGTGTAACATTATCCAAGATTTTTCTTTACCTTTAT
>JAGVSP010004263.1:0-44901 GCA_022494985.1 Micrasema minimum
CTAATTTTTTGTCGTTCTGGAACTTTGCGCAAAAAAATTTCCGCCGGAGCCTGCGAGAGATTTAGTGCGACCGCGGTCTCTTTATGCGGCTCGGGGAAACATTTGAAGGACTGAGGCACGCACAAGTGTGTTGGGGTAGGTTACTGAAACTGAGAGAAAGCTTTCTTAAAAGGAATGCGCCCGCACTTTCTTATGCCACCCTTGTACATCTTAGGACAGAGCAGGCGCGAAGAAGAAAGAGCGAGAGAATAGGGGTTGGGGGGTTGGGAGGATTGTACGCATTTCTTATATCCCGGGTGAATCCGCTATAAAAACCTTAAATTTTACCCTAAGTTTTTCTGAAAACCGAGATCTAATTTATACAGAGGGTAAACGGTAATACGACACGGGATTTTAAAAAAGATCTTTAGGAGACTAAACCTTTAAATTTTTAAAAGTTTCTATAATTTACTTTTCTTTTGTTTAAATTTGAGAACTCCCAGTTGCATCTCCAGTAGTATGTATGTGTCAACAACTACATTAAAGTTCTTGATACTGTTAACGCGTTTCCCCCACCTATACACCTATAGAGAGCCGCACACGTTCGGGCCGTTTATTGATCTGGGCTGACATTGAAATAATAATAGGGAATAACAGCTGGTACTTTGGGGAGAGGCGGGTGCGTTGGAGTGCGGGGCAGGGGGTGCACGCACACAGTTACAGCTATCCAATTTAACACAATTAAATTGATGTGCACTTCCGCTCAGAAGAGGGATAGTAAAAATCGTAGTTGTCTATGCCTATGAGAAGATAGAACAATGGATAAATCGTATGATTTCATCAATTGTTGAGTTGATATAACTAGAAATCAAAATCATCAACGTCGTTTTACAACCGTGTCGAAACGAAATAATTTTATTGCAACAAAAATTTATTTTATTAAAATCCATATTGAAAAAAAAAATATATGAATATTTTGATGAATTTTATAAGAATTTTCATTCGAGTATTGTAACACTTGTTGACGTGGACCTGTCTTGGGAAGACGCTCGGAAGCTGGCGGCCGATTTGGACTCAGTTTGTGGAGTCAATATGCTCCACACAGGAAGCAGATATGGAATGATAATGATTATGATAACTAACTAACCATCACCAGAGAGGATAGAACGCCATACCACTCTGTCCTGACCGTAAAAGCCCTTTCTTAATTTTGTCGGTAATGCTTATCTCAGCCTTGCACTCTGCTCTAATTTCGCCGTTTGTACACCTATCATACATAGTCTTACCACACATTTGCCTGAGAGATCGCATTTCAACAGCATTCAGTCTACTTTCATCCTTCTTTTTCCAACACCACGCTTCACTACCATACATAAGGGTTGGTACCAGAACTCCGTTGTGTACTGCCAATTTTGCTTCTTTCGATACGAAATTATTATGAATGATTATGATACGATGACGAAATATATAAGGATGAGTTTATTGCTACAGGAAGGAACCGAATTAATTATCTTTTTATTGTTACATGTTAAATGTTAATTTTATAAGTATAATAGGAATTAGTTTTATTTTTAAGAAATTTCTTTAAAAAATTTTTAACAAACGAAGTTGTTACGTCAAAAGCAGCGTTTCCGAGAACTTTCTCTTAGTTACTATATTGATATAAAGGCAAAAGCGGGGATGTAACCCAAACCACTGCCTTACTCAAACGGGGGTGGGTTGTGGATGGTTGTATCGCAGGATAAGGGTTCCCGCAGTCCCGACCCTCTGGGGGAGGCTTTAGGGTATCCATTATATTTTTACAATTTGTCCGTAAAATTAAACTGCCTGCATTTTGATTTATTTACAAAGATATTCAATCTATACGGTTTTCATCTTGATCAAAAATTTATCTTATATTATCCCCAAAGTACCTACCTACCATTATTATCCCGCTTTTTCTGTCATAAGTAACTTATATGTACAGTTAATTGTTTCTGTGATAAGACGGTGTCTGTCCTTTACATATTTTTCCAAATAAAAAAAAAAGTAATACAAATATGTATCTTTCCTTAAATCAATCGTTTATTTTTTTATTATATTTAATTAATAAATAAATATAAAATTTACTACACATATACTCTTACGCGCACTGTACAGTTTACAGTACAATTTAGTACAGAGAACTGTACAGTTTCTTGTGCAGTTTGCAATCTGTCCCGTATAAAGCGAAAACTATATGGAATATTGAATAGTCGGCGTGAAGTTTGGCTGACCTGACAGTTAATGTTTTTTCTGTAAACGATTTAGTAAATATTTTTTATTATTTTTTTTATTTTTTTATTACTTGAAATAGCATACATTCTATACAACAAATATAAAATGTACTCTAAAATTAACAATAAATTCATATTCATAAATACAATAATAACACACCCTCATCACACATTATTCGACACATAATCTTTAACTTTATTTTTATATTTTGATAATTTTTTTTCTTGGTATATATTCTTTCCCATTTTATGATATAACTTAACTGCCTTAAATAGGACCGAATTCTGGGACATACCTTTCCTTCTATATGGTAGTCTTATTTTATCTTTATTTCTTGTTTTGTGTCCGTGTTGACATTGATTTTCTTCCATTTTTTTCCAAAATTCTGATTTTTTGTTGGTGTTCATTATTTTGAATACAAATAGCATTGTATTATATAATATTCGTTGCTTACATGACATTATTTTTAATTTATTTAGCATGAGCTTCACTTTCGCATATCTGCTTTGTTTTAAAATAATTCTTAATGCTTATTATTGATATATTGAATGATTTTAAATACGTAAAAACCAAATAATATGTTTACATTATTAGCTATATTAACAATTTAACGAGTGTAAACATACAATAATAACTACAGCTTTCTGAACATGAAACTGTACAGTTGTCCCGTATAAAGTGCACTGTAATGAAATTTTATTATGCTTGATAAGAAAATGCTTGAAAAAAACGCTATCTAAAAAGGGTAAAGATTTACATTAAGCTTTATAATGAGATGAACTAATAACATCAATGCCATTTGCGTAATTTTATAAGAATTATATAATTTACCTTTATATATCATAAATAGTTATAAATAACAATTTTTTTTATTTAATCCATCATTATTAAAGGAACCTCTTGCTTTTTGAGGGAAAAAACACCTTTAATTTGTTCAATATTGGTACCCAATCTATAAAGACGAAGATACCATATTAAACGTTATAACACCATTTGTTTTTTTTAGCTAACTAACTAACCATCACTTTATTTCAACAAAGAGGTAGATAGAGAGGATAGATTGTCACGCCTCTATGTTAAGACACACTTCCTTAGCTTCCGCCACATTCATACATATTCTCATGCATGCACGCCGATTATTCCGACTTTTCTAATTACCACAAGTATTTGTTGTACTTTAAAAAAAAAAAAAACATAATTTTGTTTTAATAATAATACCAACCGTTTTTATTCCTTGGTTACCCTATTTTGGGGTAGGTTTCACCCCCTGTCAACCGTTCTCTACGCGCTCCGACTTACCCCAGTCCTACGCACGGCCTTCTCTACCCAACCACTCTACCCTTCCCCCTCGAACCGGCGCTGTAGCGAGGAATAAATCCCATCCGCTGAATAAAATCACCGCGCTACCTTCGCCGAATCAGATTTAAATGATTATGTTCCTACGATTCCTTGTTTTAGCGGGTTAACGCGAAAATAAACTTAGTTTCGTTTGAAAATAACAGCAATAAATATACTTGTTCGCGTTCAGTAAAGAAAACAAGATTCTCACTTTCAGACAAGATTTTCGCTTGAAGTTTCTTAACTTTCCTGTAAAGCGATTCCTCTTCTATGAAGTACTTTCTTACTAAATGACGGAAGAGTTTTAAAAAATGCACTTTAAAATTTTTATCATTCCAATAATATAATATGTAAAGGAAAGAAAAATGACAAATATTTTAAGTCGTTATTGTATTTTATATAGCGTTAAATGTCATGCCACAGCATAAAAAGACGAAAAAATTTACTGCACAAAGACCTCAATAAGCCACTAAGTATCTTTCGTTTAATTAATTGTTTCATTACGTTTTAAAGTAAAGAATACATTAACAGTACAATAGCAATACAAAACCAAGATACTGCAGCATAAACATCTAAGCACAGTACAAAGCACTGCTTGTTCGTATAATCTTACCAGACACCATCTTAGACAATGCTTTCCGGAAACTTGGGCTATCCCTCAGGGAGTCTATTATGTTTCTTTAATCATATCTCAAACTACTTGGATTAATAATTTTGCATTGCCAGTCTGCCATAGCACGAACGTATTGTGTTCTTACTAAAAATTGTCTTCCTACAAAGAAATTGCTTGAAGATTTATCCCGCTGTGCAGTTTTCTGTAAAAGTATTCAAAATGTATGAAAAAAGAAGGAAGTATATTTTAAACTTGGAAATCTTTTATGTTTGAATGAATTGAGCTTCAGTGCAAAAGAAGCTCATTAAAAATGATAAAAAATGTTTCAATTATGTTTTACCACAAATTGATTTATTGTAATCAACATTTTGATGGCGAATTCTTGGAATTACCAAAGATGAGCAAATTGGGTTCTTTCCGATTTTCTATTTTTTATTTCAAAAAAATTGATTGAAAAATAACAATATATCCAGGGAATTTTTTTTAAATTTTTACGATGTCATGAATTTTCTAGCGCGGTTTGAAATAGCGCTTTTTCAAATCGCTCGCAAAATCCTCCATTTGGCGCGCATGCGGTGTGACGTCACATCAATATGAGCGCTCACTTCGTAATGAATTTCCCGCCTTTTATAATGGACGGGTATGACGTCATTAGCCAATAACGGGCGTTAAAAGTCACTCGTAATTTCGTGTTTTTAAAACATAAATTTAGAAATGAAAACAACATTTTTGATCATTGTGTTTTATATCGTTGGAATTGTAAAAATATACTTTAAATATTTATAACGTTTTAAAGGATATTCATGCTATCGGGAACAACCCTATTACTGATGCCTCAGTTTGAGCCGCCGTAACACACATAAAGTAGTCACATAAACTAATCAATGAAAAGTCATAATGCATGTTAGCGCTTCGGTAAACTTATTCGTCTCCGTTGAAATGTCGATAAGTAAAAAATTATATTGTGATAAAGATAAACTTTGGAAATGTGACTGTCCAAATCGATTACGAATTAGTACCTATCCCTTCTTTATTGCTGTTAGAAAAAGTTTCATTACGCAAGGTTTAAAAGTAAATTCGCAGTTGTAACTTTTTTCTTTCTACATTTCTTTTTACTGTCACTTCAGCCAAAATGGGTAAAAAACACCGACCACCGGCTATTATTGTTTCTCTCGTAATAAAAACGAGTATGTTTTGTGTTTATCTGATCAAACGACTGAGTATGTTTCTCGTAATGTCTGCCTTTCCTTCTTCATCATGATAAGTTCAGAAATCGAGCTATTCTGCTTGTAAAAACTGTAATGTCGAACTCTTGAGCAGTTTTTATATCCACTAGTGGACAAACAAAAAGTGTTTATTGAATTTTTCGCTCTTGTTTGAAAGCATACACAATGGAAATGTTTTTGCTTGGTTTACAGTATTTGTGTAAATGCGTACGAAATATACAATTTATAACATTAATTTATCAGTTTTTGCAGTTTTACTTTTTATTACTTTTTGCAGGAAAAGTAACAAAAAAGGTTTTGGTTTTACCTCGTATTTTACTTATGAAGGGATTTTATTTTGTGTTTTTTTTATGTCTAGCGATTATCAAAATATTTTCAGTAAACAACCCAGTTGTCGTTTCCTTTTCACGCAAGTGATAAAAATGGTATCTTACTCATTCGATCTCCAAAATGTTACTTTATGAAGTGTAGTAAAATAAATAAAATTAGGAATAAATATTTATACCAAGTTACAACGTTTTAAAATAACTACGACTACAACGGACTTGTGTTTTGCGGTAAAACGTTAAGTAATACTTTTAACATTTTTGTTTTGAAGAAACTTTACGGCAAGTGTTTTCCCACAAAGAGTTTGCTAATAACATGACGAGCAGAAATACCTCAACATTTCCTTAGTACGAGGTAGAACAACGCCTCGTAATTTAAGTTCCGATGACTCTGCAATTCTAAGTTGACTTCCTTAACATTTCTCTCTTACCAACAGTTAGCAAAATTATTAAATTGGTTAAACTAAGATTTCACCCGTATTATTACGTAATTATAATAGCATAATATTACAAGGAGGTTCGAAGTATAGTACATAAAATTTATTTTGACACGTGAACTATTTTTACATAAAATATGATATAAGGTAATGAGTGTTAGTATGTTATGTAAATATAATTGTCATTGTTTCCACCACCAGCCAGAGTCGGCTCAAACTAACAGTAGTAGGAAAACGTTAGTTTCTATCCCGATCATTATAATATTAGTAATTAAATACCACCCGTGCGGAGACCGGCATACTTCCTTGACAGGCCCCCTATCCCAGACATCCACCCGAGCGTCCGTGGCCAGTCAGGGTCTCAATGGAGGGGGGACATGGAAGGGAAGGGGTCAATTAAGGAGGGTTTAGAGAAAAGAGGGACGGGGCCAGAATCATCTCACACTATCATCCTATCTGGCAGACACTATTTCATACGTCCTCTGCCATACCTTATCACAATACCTATCCAAAGACCACCCTATCCGTGCAAAAAGGACACAATACAATTATAATGCTCTCGTAAAATAAGACATCTGTAGGTATTAAATACTATATCGGTAAAAATCAGCCTTAGAATTAAATTTCCTCATTAAAACAATAACGAACATAATTTTTACATGCTGTCATTTTGCTGGACTGGACAAAAATAAAAGCCACATTTTTATTATTATTAGGAATACTATCAATAAAGACGCAGGCGTAATGAGTCAACTATGGAGTTAAAATTGCTTCTACAGAATAAAACCAACCTTTTAATTTATCATTTATAACAAAAATACAAAGGAAATAATGGCTACTTTTGTAATAAAATGGATAAATGTACTATGTACGGAGTAATAAAGGCATCGGTATTTCCTTTCTACCATACAATATTATATTTCTTCTGTTCTTGGACCCATTAAATCTAATTGTGGTCCCCTTTCTCTCACTAACAGACCATCACGTAAGCCACTTGTATTCACACAGACAATAATGTTATTAACTTTTAATACACCTATCTAATATTCGGTCTGAATGTCATTGTATTTGGTAGCCTTTTTAGGACATGTTATAACGACTGTTACCAGGCATCTAATAAACAAAGAAACCAAAAATACGTAATCGTAAACACTGTATTTGTTCAGTTAAAATCTTTAAGATCGTCCAATTTCATCGCATATTTTATATTGATATAGTTAATGAAATTATGCACTTTTCCCCAAGTTTATTTTACAATTTCGTTTTTTATATCCGAAAAATACAGGGAGCCCATGTGTTTAAGGCTGTTACTGAGGCCATCACTAGAAATTTTGGTATTTTCAAAATGAATTCAGGACCCATTTACAGCCATAAGAGCCGTAAAAGCTTCGAAAAAATTATCGCAAATATTCTTAATACTATTTTCTAAGAAAATAAAAAACTTGCAATCTTGAAACTCAAAACTTGAAATAAAAAAGAAACCAATGCAATCTTATGATGTTTGCACATGTTTCTATTAAATACTATTATCAATAGAACCTAAAATGGGAATCGAAAATTCTATGAAAAAAACGGGCCATAATTTTTGACCGTTTTTTCTGGATAACTTACTAGTGGTTGGTGATCATTAGTAATATGTTGCAATTAATTTAAAATGTGCAAGATACTAATAAAACTAACTAACTAACCATCACGCCATTTCTCCGAAGTGGTAGGCAGAGAGGATAGAAACGCCACACCACTCTGTCCTGGCATACTTCTCTTGCTTCCTCCATATTCATACATCTTCTCATGCTCGCACGTCGATTATTCCGAATTCTTACCGAATTATTCCGAATGCCCACTTTCAAGCACTTGTATTGCTTGATCATGCAATGTCTTTCTCGGCCTTCCTCGACTTCTACATCCAGGCACAGTCGCATCATATATTTTTATACTAATAAATTCCATTATGTTAAAATTATGTTTTTTTGTACAATTACTGAATTACTAATAAATTACGTTACACGTTTGGCATATCAATAGTAAAAACGAAATAGGTATCGTATTAACATTAAAATGACAGCAGTATTATAACAAATAAGCATTGAAATACAAATTATTCTCCCGTCGTCAGAATATAAAAACGAAACCTTTTAAAGTAAAGTCTCTCCCCTAGCGAATTTTCAATTTTGACAAAAGCATTAGAATTACCAAAATGGCAGACATTAAAGCAGTGAAAATAATTTCTTTTGTCTTTGTCAAGTGAGCTGCCAGCAATAAAGCCTTTGATGACAAGGAGAGGCTCTCTGCAATCTGGATTCTGAAATAATATTATCATTTCGGTGGTCATAAAATAGTTTTTTTAGATGTTTTCTCTGCTCAGAATATAAATATCTTCCAACGACCGCAAAGTTTTATGATTTCGGACTTAGAGTTAAAAACAATAAGTCACAATCGTATTGCTAGCGGTTTGAAGATACTACAGATTTTAATACAAAAATGTTAAACACATTTTCAAATTTTGTATTGACGTTTAAAAATCCACGTACTGGTCTGCAATTGTGATTTTTAATTCATTCTTACATCATTTGTCTAGTGTAAAAATATTTATTTACCTGTTAATTTTATATTATCCCCCTTATATTATATATACTATACCTTATATTATACTATACCTTTACCTTATGTTAATTTTATATTATATACCTTATGTTAATGAACCCAACCTTCGCCAAAACAATGGCTCATTTAAGAGTTTTGTTTTTAATTTCTCAATAAATAACGTTTTTAATTGCTTTTTTTTTGTTGTTAAGTTTTAGCTATTTATTATATATATTATTACATCTACTTAACCTGTAGTTTTGAGTCAGTGGTATACCGTTTCAATATAAAAAAGAAATCTATAAAAGTGTAAATTATTTGCATATTATTTATGCAGCCCCAACATTGTATTCTGATCGCCGACTGAACGGTGATCGCAGAAAATTCAATATTTCAAATTTTAATATATTTTAAAACAATAACTACACAAAAAATATTATTTACTTGTCTCTACTTTGGCTCTAGCCACACATCGCATTTATTTATTTATTTATTTATATTTTGCTCACAGAGCTATGTATAATAATAACATTATACGGAACGTACCATATGCTAGAATGAAATCAATATTAGCAATCAGACAATGTATATTTTAAGTAATGATACATGGTGGTTTGACTTTGTAAGGAACACAGAGGTGAGGCAACGGACACAGCAACCCTTGGTATCTACTGTCATCCGGCAAAGGCGTTTCGGCTGGCTATGCCATATACTACGTATGCCTCCCGAGAGCCGCCACCATGCTTGCCTATTTTACTAGGCATCAGGTTCTCGGCGTCCTGGTCGTCCACTGTTGACAATTCGTCGGCAGTTTGCGTCAGAGCTTCGGGACGTGGACTTGACTTTGAAAGATGCACGGGAGCTGGCGGCCGATCGCTTGGCCTGGAGGGCAGTTTGTGGATTCCATATGCTCCACATAGGGAGCGGATATGGTATGATGATGATGAATGATAAATAGCTCATCAATTTATTTTTTATTTATGTACAGTGCCAAAACGATCATATGAAACAGTAAACAATCATTAAATAAAAAAAGATATTATATCTAGACGGAACATTTCGTCTCTTAAAGGGTGTGAAATGTTAACTTGAAGATAGTACATGGCGTGCTCACGATTATTATCTAAATCACTTTATAGTCTCTGTTCATTGTTCATGTCTGGTAATGTCTTCTGTTCTGACTACCACAACCTTGTCTTGTAGTGTGTAGATACATACAATGTGTGCCTTGTGATAGGCAAACACAGACAAAACCCAACTCACATTTACAGGACGACTCTATCACGATTATGATAATTCATAGAATACAAGATGATCGTTCAATAAAAACAAATACTTTGACGCTTTTTAAAAAATATTATGTTTTCTACCTTTGTTACATAGAGCACTTCTTTAATACAACATATTTGAAACATTTATTACTTGATGGCAAGATGATCAGATCTTTCATATTTTAATATTTTACAGGGCTTGTGTTGTCTTACACACGTTACCCTGGACTGTCACTCATTCAACCTATCACTATGACATAACTGTGTAATTAACGATCATAGTACTGCATTGCCGTCATTAAAATATTTTTATGGAGGTATCTTACAAATAAATTAATAAAATGTCTATATCGTATAAAAGTCCTTACAAAGTTGTATGTACCTACCGGTTTGTATTTATGTTGACATTTTAATGTTTGACAGTATAACTAGAATACTCGGCTTTTTGTTTATGGTTTGGTTTATTTAAAGTATTCCTAAGGAAAGGGTTTACTTTGAACTAAGCCGTCTATACAAAATTGTTTAGAATCGAATGTTTGATTAAATTAATTAATTAGGAGCGGCACGCTTTGTGGAAGTAAAGCTTTACAGGCCGTCTTAGGAAACATTTGTAATTTTCCCACGTCCTAGTAAGTTTATATTATAATGGCCCAACAAAATCATTTTTGAATAAGAAATGAGAAAAAAATTATAATATAAAATAATAAACGCATTTATTTACGAAATCGCGATTCAAAAAATGTATAACAATTAATATGGCCTTTTAAAAATTCCTTATCCGTACTTGTGTAGGTATTCCATTTTTAATGATTTACCTTGCTATCAGGCTGAAAGTCACAAAATAGGCTGGAAGAAGAGTAACCAACTACCAAAGGACACTTTACTTTCTGGACGCAAATCCTCGAACCTCGTACCTGGTATAAAAGCCATCCTCATTTCCTCCACACATACTTGAAATAAATAAATGTTGGTCCTTGCAATCGCGAAACAAAGTTTGGTGTGATTTGAAATATTTTTTTTACAAAAAACCGCATCTGATTTAATGTTCTAGAATTTTCTGTATTTAAATGACAGCGTATGTATGTGAGCTTCAACGCGTCACATCGTGTAGTTATACGACAGCTTATCAATTTACCCTGTTTTAAATCGAATATATAAATAAGCTTATAGAACTCGTATGATATTGTACCTATGCCGTTTTCCGATACATCATAAAATGACAGAACACCTTGATAAAGCGCAGCCTGCCAGCGGGGGAGGTTTTACTGTCTCATTTTATAGCACAGCCTGCAATTTCATCCCCGTTTTATACCTTTCAAATGAAATATTTTACTGCGACCAATTCCCTGCAATACTTTCACCGTTGAATTATTTGCCGTTATATCTATTCGCAGACATGTTTTACTATTCAAAAGCGTCAATATTGTATGCATTCAGTTAATAAAGAACCAATATGAAATACTGAGTGAATATACTTCACCCTGAATATGGCGCCTGCAACGGTGGCCGAAACGTCGGAGAGGAGAAAAAACACAACACGGATAATCCCAAAAAACAACAAATATAGAAATGAAATACTGAGTTTTAAATAAATTTGTAATCAAACGAAAATAAACAAAATATCAATTTAGCGAAATGGTTACAATTTTTTATTTGAATAACTCGAAACAGAAGTTAATGGGTATTTTGGATTTTATAATAATATGATAGCCTTAACAAAATATTGCTTTTTCTTTTAAAATTTACTGTAGACAATATAGTTATAATTGTAGGCATATAATAGTTTTGTAAATATCAACTTTGTGTAAATGGTCTTTCAAATCATTTCGTTTGCTCAGGTATCAAAGTAAGTGCTTAGTTTAATACCAGGAGATTTCGTGTATTTAATTTAAAACAAATGCAAATATATGTAAGCCTCTTACTTGGTGCTTGGAATGAAATACTGAGAATGCTCGATATTTAATTATTCCTTAAGCCAAACAGTGTCGTTAGTGACGACTTAATTTACTCTGGTTTTCATACAAGCGAAGAGACATTTTATAGGATATATTTAATATCGCCCTTGTAGAGAACTCCGCCGATCCGAAGAAAAGCCACAAAAAGAAAAGAAAAATAAAAAAAAGGAAAATGAAAAACTCTGTTCAAGTTATTAATTTCTTCCAGCAACCCGTTATTTTTGTGTAGGAGAAAGCATTCTTTCGATTAAAAATTTTAATTCCGCTTGTACAAGCAAATCGTAAAATGAACGGTTTCAGAACAAATGGCTGTTTGGTTCAGTTCGTTCCGCAGTCACATTTTTCTCCTTTTGCTGTTTGATTAATGATACAAATCCCGCGCAAATTTAAATTGATGTTGGATAACCCTTTGTTGTTTTTTTTTGTGTTTTCCTAACGTTATTTTCTTTTGTTTCAGGTTCGTTACTGTTGAGAACACGTGTCTAGATCAAAGTGGTACTCTCACGAGTGTAAGTGATTAAAACGTTAATTCTTATATTTACCAGTGCCAACATCAACAAAAACAAGTATCAGGAGCATATGAGTATTGAAAGCGTACAAAAATACTCTTACAGAATTTTATATTGTTTGATTACTTACACGTTTGATAAAAAAAAGAACAACTTACCTGTTCTGCTGTTTATTTGTATTGATTACAACTCGTGTTAAACTCTACAGCAAAATTCAGTTTTAATGACTCGATCTCGACGTTAAGCATCTTGTTTACTCTTTACTAAGTTATAAAGCTTCGTTGTAGATGAGTTTGGTATATTAAAAAGGTTCTTTAATAGAGCTTCTCTTCCATGATCCGTCTCGGTTACTGTTCTAGCATCTGCGCCATTTTATGCACTTTATTGTTATTAACTCTTCAAATTGCTGTTACGTAAGTCTGGGAAGTTTATGGCTGAATCAGAAAAGTTCAAACTAAAGCAATGTTAAACGGTTAATAAGTAAATAAAAACATATCAAATAGACGATTTATATTTGGTTTCATCTCATACAATATACGGTAGAACTATGTTTAATATCATAACATTTTGAAAAAGTGTTAAAATATTTGCACACAAATCTGGATTTTTCCCATGTTGGGAATATTTTGATTTTTAAATCTCTAAACTAAAGAGATGAAGTGGATTTTTTTCGGAAATATGGATATTCAAGGGTTTACAGGACTTTATGACCTTTCATTGGCTGGGTTAAGTGGCTCTCTGTAGAGATATGAAAATCAATATATTATGTTTAACTTTTATTTTTATCTTGTTTAACTTTTAAAATTCTAATTGTATCGTTTGTCTAAAAATATACAAAATAAAACTAAGATTTCAACCAGGAAAACATACTGATAACGATATGCGGCTAGATTTAGATAGGGAAATTTTCATCACTTCGACCTCGTTTTTATCAAGATAAATAAATGGGTGTCAGTGAACTGACAATGACAATTCGATTTCTCAACCTGATCATACATTTATATTCTGTGATATCGATTACATTACAAGCAATCGATGTATCGATGTCTCAACAGTAAATAACCCATCAAAATTTTGTATTTAATTTAAAGTAAAAATACAGCTATGAAATTACACATATTAGGATTTTCTGATGCGATTTCCGCTGCCTTAACCTTCATTTTCCCTACTGACTATAGATAATATATTAACCCCTTCTCATCCTGGGACCCTAGTAATAATAGATTGACGTCTTGGGTTTTGAAACTCTCGTCCAAAATAGTTCTCACTCCGCTGGGAGTGTCATTAGAGACTTATCTGTCTTTCATTACTCACACCCTCACAACTTCTGTCCTCCTGGCTTCCAGTAAACTCAAATGACAAATTACTTGCCGATGAAGTGAATCCGCTTTCTTTGGACTTTAGACATTATTGGAGGTGTAAAGTGAACAAATTCATTTATAAAAATGGCATCGTGATTTTGGCTTTTTATTGACTCCAAAAATTATTTGGTTTTCTTTTTTCTTCTTTTTTTTGTACAAATTAATTCAATAAATGATCGTATTTACGAACTTAATATAACTTAAGAGATATTTCTTATACCTATTTGTTTACTATTTTAGAGGTTTTAATAAAAAGTTTTTAGAATAAATTTACAACCACTTCCAGCAATATCGTTGTAATTCTATTTAAATATTCGTTGATTGAATATTGAACCTGAGCTATTGAGACAGTTTAACTAATTTGAATATCATTCGGGGGCTCTTAAGGCTCCAAAGAATAATCCGCTTAGCTAAGTATTTATCCGCACAATTGAGAGAATCCTTGCCCTCGACTTCACGATCACAGATACTCCGGTGATTTACATAACAAATTCATGCCAGATGTTTGATGCATAGCAAGGTTCCACGGGCGTATTTCTTAGTAAAGGTCAACAAAAGCAAAATTTGCGTTCTATTACAAAACGCCCAATCCGTACAAAACGAGTTCACTGTCTGAATACATAATTTTTCTCTCATTATTTTCTTGTACTACCCCTTCAATCTTACCTCTGTTCGAAATATCGATATCCTTCAATACTTTCATCTCTCCTCATCTCGTATCTCTCCTTTTCTCTGCCTATAAGAGTATGTAGATGAAGCCGACTCCTGATTACAATCCAAGCCACAGAACGGTATTCACAATTGAATTCCATCTGTAAAAGAACGCGAATGGTGCTTGGAAACGAACCATGAATGGAAAGCACCTGATATTCCGTTTCGCACCTTCTACCATATTGAAAACTCTGAAAACATAAATGAAGCATTTATTTCAAATAATACAATACTCGTATCGATGATTCGAAAAGAGATTGGAAATAAAATCATAAAAAAACAAATTTCATAAATACAGTGTTATAATTTTTCCTTAGTGTTTCATCTGTGTTTTCTCATTCCATTGGCCTTTAGACATATTATTTTGAAACTTTCCTAAGTAACTAACCATCACGCCATTTCTCCGAAGGGGTAGGCAGAGAGGATAGAACGCCACACCACTCTGTCCTGGCACACTTCTCTTGCTTCCTTCACATTCATACATCTTCTCATGCACGCACGTCGATTATTCCGACTTCTTACATGCCCACTTTCAAGAGCTTGTTTTACTTAATCGTGCCATGTCTTTCTAGGCCTTCCTCGATTTCTACATCCAGGCACAGTCGCATCATATATATTTTTAGCCGTTCTTTTGTCATCCATTCGCTCTACATGACCGAACCATCGTTAAAGACCTTTCTTAATTTTGTCGATAATGCTTATCTCAGCCTTGCACTCTGCTCTAATTTCGACATTAATTTGTACACCTATCATACATAGTCTTACCACACATTCGCCTGAGAGATCGCATTTCAACTGCATTCAAAGATATTATTATCATTTTTGTGGATGATCTCAACTTGAATACGTGTATTGAGGATTATTTAATAACAGTACATATATTTTAATTTGTGTGTTGAAACTTCAATTTGTATTTACATCTTAGAGTTAATTTAAACTTTGTTTCGTGTGCATTTACTAATATTTATTATCCGCACACTGGTCCCGTGTGTATTTTATAAATCTGAAAGCCATCCGTGATTTCTTTCGAAGCATCATATTTCTTCTCATTAACCGCTTTGCGTTAGTATTTTCACAAAGGAATATACTCACATTATTTGCAGACACTTTCGAAAGGCGTGTAACAAAGGAAAATATTCATTTACTCGCATATATTACGGCCGTGCATGGAATTTCATATTGCTAAATTTCAGGCGTACTTTTGGGTACGTATCACTATCACAAAAAAGCGTTGAGATGAATTATACTTATATCACTATCACAGTAAAAAATTTCGTTGAGATGAATTATACGATCATTATTTATTCGAATAAACTGCTGTATATTAAATTATAAACAGTAAAGAATTTAGTTACCAAGTCATTTATACGTTCATTATTTATTCGAATAAACTAATAAAAAAATATTAACAGATGTTTTAAATAAATAAATATGAATAATGCCCGCGTTTTATATGGGACAGTTTCTTGTTCAGAAAACTACACAGTTTCTTGTTCAGAAAACTGTGCAGTCTGTCAAACTTCTGTCAAAAGACACGCTAAATATGTGTATTTTTGAAAACGCGATTGTAAGTTATTATCGTATGTTTACTCTCAAGAAATTGTATATTCAGCTAATAATGTAAATATGTTATTGGTTTTTTACGTATTTAAAAGCATACAATAAACCAATGTCTACTTAAACGTTTACATAAAAAACATTGACTGTCATGTCAGCTTAAATCTGACACTAGCACACAGTTTTTCATGCAGTTTTAGCTTTATACGGGACCGTTTTCAGACTGCACAGAAAACTGTGTAGTAAACTGCGCCATATAAAGTGGGCTTAAGGTTTAAGTGGTTAGTAGGTATTGGTTTGGATTTGATTATGCATAATATGTAGGTTAGAAAATAATTACCTATTTTATTTTACTATACTGTCACGCAGTCAAAAAAAATATATCATTGTTTTATGAAACAAATTAACTCTCAAAATATGCAGTAATAATCCAGTGCCCTATGCAAAATTAGTTGCTAAAAATTAAATAAATTCAAATTATAAAATGGGTATCGATTTAAAAAAGTGTATTTCTTTTTCTTGATTGAAATATTTATACTGCCTATTTGGCACAAAGAAATATTATTTTGCTTTCAGATCAATTCTATCAATTGTTATTATTCCTAAATCCCGTCGGCAATATAAGTGAGCTCAGTGTAATCCTCGAATGATTCCATCCCGTGAAGCTGCAATACCAGGAGAGAATAATGCTTAAACTGCGCTCCCAAATGGCTCGAACAATCCATTGGTTCAAATGGATATTTGTCTGATCTAAATCCAGCCGATCCGCCCAGCTGGTCAACACATCCAACCGTTCCTATCACTACTTCTATTCTTTCTCTTTCTGTTCTCCTGGGAAACCCTCCCGACTTGCTAACTTGCAATTTTATTCTCTTACACGGCGATTGGAGGTCTGCTTGCTTTGTTAAATTCAACACGATTGCGATGTTTTTTTCTGTTGATCAAAACTCGGAGAGAAAATCTGGCTCTTGGGATTGGTAATGACGCAGGCCAGACTTGCCTTAAATAGGCTTGCTTGATTGGTACGTGGATTGCAAACGAATCGTTAATTATTTGATTCCTCTACTTTTAGTAGTTGCATTTTTCAATAACCAAACTAATAATAATACGCATGTATAAGGTTTCAATTCTCGTTTTGAAATTAAAATCATTGAATTAGATAAACTGATTCAATATTTTAAACTGGGGCATTATTTTTTTTTATTGAAATTAAAATTTGTTACAAAACATAATATATCTAAACATATTGTTGGTAATATACAAAAATTTTGACATAACGTTTCTACCTCTCTAATAAAGTGGATACTTGTGTTTAGAGAGGGAGTTCGTTTTACAATTTTTTATATGAGTAAGTTTCATCATAAAGTTTTAAAAATAAAATAAATGAAATGAACAAAATGAAAAAAATATTGTTGAACATACTTAAATCTTATTTGGACTTAGAGCGGGTACACACTCGGCGCTCGGTGTTGCGTTTTGCGGGCGTTAGTACCGTAGACACAGCGCGCTTTCTCTGCGTTTTACGAGCGTTACCAGGGTGTCCATACTAATAGGTACTACTGGCTCAGTTCGAAAATGGTCAAATATTCAGTTTGAATATTCCATTTTCTAGGTAGGTACTTGGTCCCTACTTATTTTCAACAATATGCATCCTACACGAAAGCGCGCGTTCAAATGTACGGCGCATATATGCATAGACGCGCGTTTGAACGAAAATCTGAAAGCGACCTTTGAGTGACCTCTTTATTCTTAAAACGCGCGTTAGCAAAGCGCGCGCTTTAAAACGCCTGTGTACACGGTTGTGATGTTTAAACCTCGTAGATATATAGCTTATTGGCACATAAACAACAAAATATTAGCTACTGTTTAACTAGGTACGTACGTATAGTACACCCGCTCATTTAACGCTTCATTTACATTTTTTTTAAATCTGTTAGTATGACTTCAAAATCTTTCCATTCGCTTCACTGACATTTTGTAAATGTATAAATAAACAATCAGATTACGTTCGTCATTTACATCCAAGCATATAACCAATGACTTAAATAAACATGGAATGGTCTTTAGATAATTTGCATAATCCGTCTACCTCATGTATGGGCCTGAACATATAAGAGTATTATTCTTGTAGCCTTGTTAAGGTACGGTGTTTGTTTAAACGGGTCAAGGTAGTGTTCAAATCTTTTGTTTATGTCCGAATCGCCAATGCGTAAATTTTATTATAAAAACAATGTACCGTGACTCCGTGAAACAGATCATTCCCAAAACTTTTTTACATTGATTTGGTTTTTATATGGTTCTAGTGATATTTTATGTTTCCTTTATTACGCCATTGAAAACATTATGTCATTTCCGATTTAAAAATAATTTAGTATGGATTACATACTAATTAGATACTTATTCTTAGAAACGCACACAATATTGAATATTATAATCATACACATTAACAATTTATACATAGATAGACTCTACGGTACATAAATACTCTATATGCACAATATAACCTTGAATCATGAATGTACGAACGAAAAAGATGAATACTAATTTTATTGCTGAATTGATTTATAAATTAATGATTGAAGATGTTTTGATAAGACCCAACTACTAAATATTGAAACAAAATGATCGAATATGTGATTATGTAGGTACTTAAGTCATTTCTATGTTCCAGCGTGTGTCTAACCTTATGAAAATGTTTATTTTTTAAAGATACGCAAGAAGTAGGACAAAGTACATTAAAATATCGCGTAATATTAAGCTTATGTACGTAGATTTAATGTGGCGATGTAATAACGGCTCTAAGCTTCATAAAATAAAATGACAAAATATACTGACTCTACATAATATTATCTCTATAACAGTGTATTTTTATTAAGTATTTTTTTTGTTCAATAAACGAAAAAGTCAAAATAACCTTATGTTAAGAATGAAACATCACAAATAATACTCTTTTATGTGTAATAATTCCGGTTTATCCACACAACTTTCAATGCACTACTACTAGTACTTTCCCTTATCCGCACCCAATGGTGCAAACGGCGCTGCATTGGCACACCAAATCCAGTGTATCTAGAACATTTTATTATCTGAAGGCAATATGATCGGTCTCACGCTTCAGTAATACCAGTCCAAGGTATCACACGAAATATTAATATGAAAATCACATGTAAGTAAATATTTCATTGTGACTCCTTACGGGAATAGAACCCGCGACCTCATGCATGGCAGCCAAATGCGCTACCACTGTGCTACGAGGCGGACGGCACGGCAAATTTTTTTAATTTTTTTTTTTTTTTTTAATTTAAAATTTCATAATGAGCTTTGATACCCACATTTCCCGAAATAATAATTTCCGCGAAACATAAATATGAATTTGAATACCCATACTAAAGTTACGATCGTTAGTTTGAAGGCCGCTATGAATCTTTGCATTTTAAAATCATTCCCACTAAAAACAACTTGATGAAATAACAACTATTATGTAATTTTATTTAATGTTCCAGGAAGTATGAAATGTGAACTTAAATGGCCTTTAGGAAAATGATTTGAACATTTAAAAATTACTAGTAAATATGTTTATTGACAATTAATCTTATTAGATACCTACATTTAAATGATTTATTTGATGGTAAATTACACTTCTGATGTAAACAACGTTTTATAGATAGCTTAAAACTAATATTTAAAATAATTCCAAGCGCGCATAGTAAAAAATAATTGACCAGGAAAAATTTGGTCATTTGGTTTAAAAGTTTCTATTACTTCGTGTACCAATGCTCTGTGTATCATTGGATGCGGATAAGGGAGATTAGTAGTCGTAGTTTTAATTGACCATGTTAGGGAACTAACTCGTTAAATAATATTTCATTAATTATTCATCGCTCCAATATTAATGTATCGACGTATTATAGCTACAAAAACAGATACAAGTAGATAAAAGCATTTATTTACATGCAAGAAAATATGAAGATCGTTTGTATCGACGTATATTTGCCTATAAAAAACTTTTAACGATACATTCATGGATAGATCCCAGTTTTTTTACATATTTTAATCCATTATATAACATGAAAGTGATGAACCTTACTCAGAATGTTTCAGAATCCTTACTCCATTCTCTCTTATTCCCCCGGCAGCGATGTTTGCTTACAAACGGCGGTAAGTAGGTAGTCCTTTAGTTGGCTGACGATGATAATGGATGTTATGCTTATTGCGGCTTTCTTCCTGCGGCTCTCGTCCTGCGATCACTTTAATCCCCGTTTCCTTTCTATTATTTACTCTGCAGTCAGTTTTGCTAGGAAATTTACATGTACGAATGAGCTAGGATTAATGTTGTTTTAAATTATTCTTTGTATAATTACCTATAATAATGTTTGGCTTATTATTTAAAGTTTGTATTATGTTTTAAAATAACACGTACTTCTTTTATAAAACATTTTTTTGCGAGCATGTATCTGTTTTGGTATAAATTTATTATAAATGATAATATATATATTTTACCCAGCATAATATGTTTTGTTATAAATATAGCGCTTTTTAATGTGATATCTTCACCACAGCTCATGATGATAAGTCACACATTAGCCCGTCTTTATTTCTTATACATTTTCGTTTCTAGAGTAAACCTTTTTAAGTGGATAAATTCAGGAAATATAGATTATGTTTTTCTGGGTTATTATGCCGTGTTTGTGAGCTTTTTGTTGCCGACGTTTCGGAGCACATTGCAGTGTCCATCTTCGTACTTCGTAGCAGAGTATTTAAGTGTGAGGAGTTTAAATCTTGTCGCAGTCAGGCAATGTATGTGACTATAATCTAGAGTTCGAATCCTGTGGAGTTCAGAAAGATGTAATTTTTCACGTAAACATTTTATGAGGGAAAGTGTACATAAAAAATACTATCTTCCCTTCAAGATATACTACAATGGCGTTCTAATGCAGCATTCTATGCACAATTAGGTGTGGATAACAGAGTATTTTTAATAGAAAAAATAGAAATGCAAAATTATAGTATAAAAATTTTCAGCGCCAATTAATTTAGTCAGTGGGCGAAATGTATCTTTTTAGTTTGATCTCTAGTTCAGCATTTCTTCATTAACTTCTCTACCATTATTATGTCCATCAGTTCGCCGTGGCTGGGACAGGGTATTGTGCCGGTTTGTCAAAGTCTCCGGCTTGCTGAACCGTGGTAACCCCATTACTCTGTTTCTTTGTTTCATTTCAGAATTTCTTCTGATAGAACTAGCCTAGCGGAAGAATTGCTGGACTAGATAATCAACAATATTTATGTTACAAATTACGTGTACTTTGCAGAAGAGAAATCAATTTAATCAATTATTATCAAAAAAAAAATTTAGGCTCAGAACGAAACTTATTTTGATTATGAAAATATTTTTAACGCTTTTTTAAATTTATTTTATCCAATTTTATCGCATTTTATGTTAGTTAATGTAATATTTTATGTTTCATTTATTTAAATACGTCAATGGCATGCAAAAGTAGAAGTAGTAGTTTGTATTTATTGACGGTATTTTTATTGCAGCAACTCTGCGAAAAGCTCTAAAATTATTATCTTAAAATTATATTTAGCAAATTAACTATAAACTAAATCTTGCTTTTTTTCATTTGGTTAGAAAAACCAATTATTACAAACAAAATTAATGATCTGCGTGCTCGCATGTTGTTATGAATTCAGTTTCAAAATTTGCATTCCCAAGTAACAATATGTGTGTTGAATTTATCAAAATTCCACAGCGAAACATTAACATTTTGTCTAGAAACTAGAAACAAGTTTTCAGCATAAAATTATGAAAACAAAATCTCTCAAAGATTGAATTTAGCATCTTCGCTTAAATTTAAAATTCGATTCAACAACAAACTTAAGACAGCTGAGGTTCGTGGAACGGATCAGTAAAAACGCGGGAAAACATTTCAGAGAAAAACAAGAAAACTTTTTGTGTGACAACACATCAAAGTTCCCGGGAAAATAAAACGTGTAGAGGGCAGAAGAATAAAACAATGCCAGCTTACATGCATATGTACTTTAGGAAGGATACGTTCGTCCTTTTAGTATCGAGCTAAAGTACGTCACTCCTGATGTACTGATGCCGGGTAGAGGAGTGTGTGATACTCCCAGCTGACTCCTGTCTTTCTTAAGTAACGATTCTTGTACTTCTTTCTACACATCTCTAACAACTTCATTCGGTTGGTCGGACTACTTAAACTTTCAGCGACGAGACGTAACACATGAAATTCTATCTGCTTCCAGCTATATTTCTTCTTTTTAATTTAAGAGATTTGTCTCAAATTTCATTTTACTTTTTTTCAAAATGATAATGTTATTGAATTACTAAATGTAATACAATATGAAATAAATAAATAAAGTAATAATGAAATAAAAAAATCAAAAAATATTACTGTACAATACTGGATATCCATGTACCTACCTAACGTATTAGATATTTACAATTTCACTACTCAACAGAGACGAGAAGTTTTGAAAGGTTATATGGATATCTAGGCGTTTACAGGGCTTATTACCTGTCATTAGCTGGGTTAAGTGGCCACTTGATGTATTACAACATTCCCTAATTCACCTAGTATTTGATATCCAAATCTGCCAATATACAGTAAAATGGCGCGACGCTTCACATGTGAACACTCTCTGTCATCCATTGAGAAATGCTAAGCATTTTAGCAGAAAACCTTTATGATTGCAATTGAGATTCTTACCGAATTATGTCAGTTACGTTAGACATTTTGTTATTCTTAAATATTATATTATTATAATTCTTTCACCTAAGAAACGAGATATTTTTTGTACTGCTAGGTAAACTATGCTGTATCTTGTCTAAAAATCTCTCTGAAATCTTTTTTCTTGACCTCTGATAACTTTTGTCAGCTTGTTTTGCGTAGTGACAAGTAACACAGAAACTCGATTTGTAGCTATCGGATTTTTCCAAAAAGTTTTTTGAGTAAAATCAGAAACTGGCAAACACGACACTCCTCACACTGTCGCCAACTAACTGTCGCTACTTTGTTAAACTTTTTTAATTTAAGTTTTCGCATTCAGCGGCTATTTTCTCTGATTACTTAATTGAGATTCAGCGATAAACCTAAAATTTTTCACGGCGTTAAAATGTCTGGGATACGCTAATCCTTCCAAAAATCCGATTTTTAAATTAATTGAGTATGCTGTATAATTAAGCATAGCGGTAGCGCATTCGGCTACCGTGCATGAGGTCGCGGGTTAGATTCCCGTCAAAATTAAATATTTATTTACATGTGATTTTCATATTAATATTTCATGTGGACTAGTACTGAAGCGTAAGACTGATCATCCTACCTTCATGGTATAAAATGATCAAGATACACTTCACTTGGTGTACCAATGCAGTGCCCTATGCACCATTGGGTGCGAATAAGGGAAAGTAGTAGTGACTGTGTCTAAATTCCTGAAGATAAACAAAGTGCTTTGAACATTACGAGCTTGCATAAATTATTTTTGTTATCTCAATACAAATTAAGGAAGAAGGCAAATCCAAGATAATTACCTACCAATTTTCATCTTCTCTGTTAAGAAAAATATTTTTAAAATAGATAGTGTAGCACCGGGAAAAATCTGTGTATTTATTTTTAGTTTTTCAGAAGGAAAAAAACGGTTTTAAAAGTCGTATATTATATTTTTTTGTTAGCTTGGTTGGTATCACAAAATAATGAAAATAAGTCAAAACACTTCTCGATAAATTTGAATAACGAGGATCGTTTCTAACTTAATGTAAGACGTTCATTGTTTACCAGAAACGTATAAAAGCGTTGAATTCAGTCGGCTGCTATGATTTATTGCACTAAGCCATTTTGAGAGGCATTCTGGTGGTTTCTATGGCAACAAACTCCCTTGAACTCGGTACGATTTATCGCAGTGTTTCAACAAACCGTCTAGTATGATGTTGTTCCCATTTTTTCCAAGTAAACGTACATTACATAATACTGAATAGAAATTACATTAAGGCGAACGTGATTTCTTCAGAATGCGGAGCGTTTTATTATTAACTTGCTGGCTTTTTCAGTAACAAACTAAATTATCTTTATCAAACTACATGTGTATTTTCGATCACGTAAAAAATGCCGCGTGCGTAAGTACCTACTTAAACAATTTCAGAACACGTGTCATAGGTTTGATTGCTTAAAACTCAAAACTGGCATGATTTTAATTTATATAAACATTTTTATTGCCAAAAGTGTATCATAATAAAATGTTTTTGCGACTTTTCATTAAATTTAAACATGTACACAGAGCGTTTGATTTTCCGTTAAAAATTCCAGATAAAATTAATCTTACAATGTGAGAGCGTCTTTCATTTTTAATTTTTCGCATTGGCTTTTTCACCTACAGGTATTTTGAATAAATTAGTATTAACATTTAAAAATATTTAACTACATATTATTATCGTATTTATTTTTTCATTCGAACATGTTTTAAGCCTCAAAAAGGTAATTTCAGTCACCAAAACCACAGGAGCCAAACGATGAAAAGTTCTCAGTAATATACGAAACTGAAAACAGCACTAGAGACTACAAATGGGTGGCTTTTGAGATAAGCAGTACAGAATTATCTAGTATTACTTTTAAAGCTTCCAACAGTTGTGGGCTGAATAAAGAAACTCGGGTTACGAGAAATTCCAGATAAAAAGCTGATGGGAAATTCTTGTTCAAAGCAATTTACAGGCTATTCGAATTAAGATATTATTTACAAACTTTTTAAACCATTTTATATGAAGATGACATTTATGTTTAATTTATTTAATTACCTACTTAAAACGTACAGTTTTAATTCGTTCCTAGCTAACCTAAGTTTCATAAACGAATGAACACAAAAATTATTAATAATTAGGTTCTTACTCTTATCACAATTTTGATACTCAATTAGTTGTATTTGATTATCGCTAATTTATTAATCTTTTATTAGTATTTTTGTCGTATTTTGAAAATTTTACTGAAATAATTTAATCAGCTAAGAGGGCTAAATAAAATCCATCTTCCAACTTAAAATATATTTATAAAAACAACATTTTCAGTGTCTCCAAATACTTGTAGAGAAAATCAGGATTACACCCACTATGGGCTAACATTATGGGTGAATTACAATTGCCGTCCAAACTTCTCGTCTCTATTAAGAAGTCAATTGTAAAAATTTATTTATACGTTCCCCTTTAGAATAAAGATACTAAATTAAATCATTAAAAAAACATTTAAAAGTAAGCCATAAGCTGCACAAAATTTCGGAAATTATTATCATTTTTTTGCATGAACTAAATGTCATTTTTTGATTCGTTACATTTTTCGTTTGATTTATACTTCGTCTTTCTTCTTCTTCCATCTTCCTCTCATCTCTCCCTATTCTCACATCTCCACCACTCTCCTGTTTCCTCTACCTCACGTTTATCACTCCATCCACCGCCTATCTCTCCCGATCTCACCACGAGAATTGAATATAGCTGAAATCATGATTGTTCACGTGCTCTCGCGTTTAGCTGACTCCTGCAGACATAGATGGAATTGGGAATGAACTATTGTTGAGTGTGGTTCTTTATTCGTTTTCACATTCGCCATTATGGAAATGTGCTCTTTCAAGCGTTCTCCCAATAATGTCATGGTTTTTATGCTTTTTTGCTCGGTTTTCATGCGGTGTTGCGTTAGTTTAAGTATCTGTCAGAAAGATACTAAAACTAACAAAAACACGTTTGTTTGATTACAGCTCAGCTATTTTATAGTGCATGGCTTAAGCTTAAAGTCACATCCGAAAAGTCGATCTTAGCTGGGACTTGAATAGTACATATAATAGTTTATTTACTAGCGCTTAGAATTTATACAGAACATATTCTGATTTTTACGAATATGACTTTCAGGTTTCAGATGGGGTCTAAAGCCCAATTACTGCCGGGAGTTAGCCAAATTAGTGTGTACCAAAATCTCGATTGTTCTCTTTTCGAGGATTAATAAAGGACCATAATTATATGCAAAACTGCGCCTGGCTTAAAAATCCTATTATCCAAGGGATTCAATAATCTGTCATTCTTGAATTTTGATTATTAGCCAGTCTACGCACTGCTGATTAATCCTGAGGGGGTAATATGGTACTTAGTCGCTATTTTTTATCCCGCATCCTGCAACCCTCGGTCGCTATGGACAAGGGATGGCAGGGCAGTCTCGCCATTGGCTGGACCGACCCTAGTGGGATGGACCACGGGATGAAGGGTGAACAATTAAATTTTGTTTTAATGAAGCCACGCCCACTCTCCGACAACACAGGCGGCTGGACACGTATAATTAATGACCCCTTATTGCATCATGGTGCCCTCCATTTTGCATTACGTGAATTATTCTGTCAGCGGCAAAAATTTAGTCCAGATTTTTAAAGTACACTTACTTCTCCCTAACAAAATTGCGACATTTATTTATTTATTTGATCTTAATGTAGTACATACCTAATTTTATGTATGTCCTAATATAAACACTTTATTATTTTGTGCAAATAGAAAAACCTTAAACATCATTATTTAATATTATTTGCAATATATTTTCTTAACCTAGCCTTAAATACAAACACTTTTTTTTCTTTTTTTATCTCTTCTGGTATTTCTTCAAACATTTTCCCTGCATTAACGAATTTTGTGACTTAGATTTTTTACAAAACGGGTAGCCTCAGTCTATCTCTATTTCGGGTTTCATGGCCATGTTGGTTTAAATTAATATAGATTTTTTTTGTCAACTCTCTTGTGGAGAACCCGTTTATAATTATTTATACAAAAACCATTACATTCATAAATATCAATTGTGAGACTGTCATTATATTTGTTTGTCATTATATTTTTTTCTTCCGTTTCATTGAACAAACGAAACGGAAGTCATAGTTTATTACATACTTTAAACTGAACACTGCATAAATATGCCATATTTAACTAGAAACAATGTTCCTTTGCATACCACAGCACTAGTAATTAAAGAAACGTCTCAAAATCCATCATCATCGTTCTCTTTTTTTTAATCTACACTCAATGATTCATCGACAACTGCACCAAAAAAATAAATAAATAGATCAATGCAATATGAATAATAGTCGCAAGCTTAATCACAGAAAAAAGGGTAATTTAAAACACCTGCATTACACGATTTATTTCTGTGGTACCTCCCCTTTGTTTAAACTAAATAAGTACTCAAGTACCAATAAGTAGTACCGATATTTGATCCAGTATAGGTACTCTAAAACCTGTAATTTTCTTAGGAATATATTAAACTTGGCATAAAAGGTAACAAGTATTACTAACTTGTTCTAAAGGTTAATTGTCCGGTACATTCAATGTAAAGGCGTAATTGTACAATACTTTAGCTGTTTACTTAGCTTAATATTTAGCTTAGCTAGTCATTCGTTCCAACAACGTCGTTAATTTTATCTTGAATTTATTTTACATACCTTAAGAGAAAATCCAAATCGAATTGCAAAGCAGTTTATCTTAATTGCAATTGTAATTCATTAGTTACCTCTAAAAAAGTATTTACTATTTAAATGTCTTAATAAGTTAGCCTATGTTTAATTATATCCAAGAACTGAGTCAAAATACAATATACCAGTCTTATTAATATTGTACCTTTATATAATATATAAAATAAAAAAAATAATTGGCCAGGACCAGAAGAGTGAAAATAATTCATATGGAGTATGTTTGTGTACAGTAAATGCCTCCAGCTCGGAAATGTATTCACAAAACTTAAAAAAAATTCATATTTATTTAAATTATTTATTATCTTCTCAATATTCCCTTTCAATATGCTACTACTTCTTACCCTTATCCGCACTTAAACTGAATGGTGCACATGTGACTGCATTGGGACACCAAGTGCAGTGTATTTTAAATATTTATTACATAAAGGCATAATGCGTTCAAATTAAAACACTGGTAAAGTAAGAAATTGGTATATTTAGCACAATTCATAACTTAACCACTTCACGTCTTTAGAAATTTGTCTTGTACATTGTGTTGTCCACGTAATTGGTGTTATGTTCTATATTTACCTTAATTTGAAAATTCTGTTAATCTGTACTAAACATAGCACTGTGTGTACAACATTAAAATATAAATAAATAAACAAGCAGTATATTTTCTTTTATCATTAGTAGGTACTGGCTTGAAAGTATTAGACATTAATAAAATATTAACGTATAAAAACCTGATTTTCAAACCTCCATTGTATTTTTGGTTGCTTAGTTACGACATTTTACTTTGCATATATAATTAGTTACATATTACTATTAATAATGTGGCCCTTTGCTGTCGTAATATATGTTACAGAATTACATGCGTATGTGTGCAATATTATTATGTGAAATGTGTAACTAAACAAGCGAACCAGCAATCATATTTTTAATTCATGAATTTGTATAATTAAATCAACGGAAGTAGTACCTACATGTGCATGAAATAATAATTCTACAATGTGATAAGCAATCATATTTTTACGACTTGTAAATGCTTTGGTCATTGTAAAGTAATAATATTTTTGTATTGCAATGAAGTCAAAAGATGGCGTTATTTTATTTTTAACAACATTTTGAGTGTGTCCAAATACTTGTAGACAAAAACTGGATTTCACCCATTACGCCTAGATATCCATATTCCCTTCCAAACTTCTCGTCTCTGTTGAGATGTTAAATTGTTATTTTATTTTGTTTACTTATCTTTTGGTAGTTAATGATTTTTTATTTAGTATAGCGCCCTTGAGGTATATTTACACAAAAATGGCGCTAAATAATGTATTCATAGTAATAATAATAAGAGTCATTTTAAGTAGTCACATTATTTAATTTTTATATTTTAAAAACTGCCTTCGCTTTGTTATTTTTTCTATATGCAGCGCAGGGCTCTGTGCACCATAATAGTAATTATAGTAAACCTTCGGACTTTACGACTACTACTACTACTATTATTACTACTTTCCCTTACCCGCACCCCCAATGGTGCATAGGGCACTGCATTGGTACACCAAGTGCAGTGTCTCTTGATCATTTTATTACATGAAGGTAGGATGATAGTAGTATGATAGTTCTTACGCTTATACCAGTCCAAGCTATCACACACCTTCTGACTATCGTCTAGTAATATTATTTCCACAATAATTTTTTTTTTCTACAATACTTTATTATATTTACCTTCGTACGTTTGTTCAATAAAAAAATCTTTCTAGTTTTGAGATACTATGAACTATAATGATGTAATGGTTTTGATTAATTTTTCGATTCAAAGCGCCCACTTAATACTTAAAACAAGTTAAATACAGATATTATTGATATCTCAACAGAGACAGAGAAACTCTGGAAACGAATGCGGGTTATCTAGGGCCTTTACAGGGCTTATGACCTGTCATGGCTGGGTTAAGTGGCCACTTTATGTAATACCAACTCGCACGTAGATTCTTCTGTACAAACTCAACATATATATAAAGTTCAAAAATTTGTCATACATGGTTGTCAGATGATATGGGCGGAATGGGAAATGTTGTAATACATCAAGTGGCCACTTAACCCAGCCAATGACAGGTCATAGATGACCCACATTCGTTTCCAAAGTTTCTCTGTCTCTGTTGAGATATCAATAATTTTTTCTGATATCAGCCCAGCATGGGTATAATCCAGTAATTTGTCTACAAGTATTTGTATTCGTTCAAAATGTTGAAGTTAATTTCAGAAAAGGCAGAATTCAACAACAGTAAATATTTACACTACTAATCGTGTACTTTTTAATGCATTTTTAGCTTGGGCAAAAATACATTGTAACTTAAAGTATCCACAGTAAGTCAGTAGATGTAGGTAGGTTTGCTACAAAAATGTGGCTGTGTTCGTGATCTTTCATTCCTTTCAAAATCTGAGCTCAAAAACCACATTACAAGTATTTTTATCGCTTCCACTTCATCTGCGTTTTTTATTGAGCGTTTTTATTGCCTCTGGCATTGTTTCGACATTTACATCATATAGCCCACATAAGTAAAACGAGTACTGAAACCATCCATCATATCGTTCGCCATAGTCAAACAACTCCCATACGTACCGTGCCCCAGATATCCAAATTATTTTGTATGTATCGCCTATAGAGAAATGACTCCGCGAACTTGCCTGGCAACAGTTGAACGCATAATAGGTACTATATCTACCTTGGGACCGGTCGTTGAACTTAGCGATTGCACTGTATCGGTGTATTAAGTACTTAAACCTACTTCAGAAGACTACCGATCAGATTTTCCATTTAAATAATAAAAATAATTCAAATCATGCCATAAATGTTGTGTTTACAATTGTTTTATTTAACCCATCTACGTGTTCAATTTTTATGATTGATGACAATTTTCCTCTTTTGACAATCCGTCGGCATTTTACGCCAGAATTACGGGACATGGACCTGATTTAGGATTTGCGTACGGTAACTGACGGCCAATCGTATGTGGAATCCATTTGCTCTACATAGAGAGCAGATATGGAATGACGGCGATGATGATGGTTGATAGTAGATAGTGTATTCTTTTTTATTTTTTGTAAATTTTCCTCTTTTGACAATCCGTCGGCATTTTACGTCAGAATTACGGGACATGGATTAATTTAAAATTTACCGTACATTTTGCAACGGCCAATCGTAGTGTCGACAGTTCTTGTTTTTGCTCTACCGTCATTCCAGTATATGGAAACTTTGTGATGATGGTTCATGGGGGTTACTACTCAGTGTATTTTTTATTATTTTTTGTACATTATTCGATTGAGTGACTAATGTTAAAATTAAAACCATTTTTAAAAATTTCATAACACAATAAATTCGTGGTTTTAAAAAGAAAGTTCTTGTTTTTTATTTCGGTCTTTGTTGTAAAAAACGATAGTATATATACCGTTACATTTTTTGCGCTACATTATTCGTTTGAGCGACTACTTGTTAATAAGCGTTTTATTTTAATTTTTCATAATACAATAAATCGTTTTTAAAATAAAACAAATTTAGTCAAACGATAGTGATACCGTTACATCTTAGGTCTAAAATTTTTATTTAATTTTTCCCCGAATGATCAGGTTTCCCCTGCACTAGCGAGCCTTAATACTTATCGCGTCTCCAATGCATTATAGTTATTACCAGTGCATTGCGATAAACTATTCACTACGGTTAATATTGCGGAGCTCATCGACACCTTAGGTAAACAGAGTCAAGGTAACTCGCAGTACCGGCTCATTACGGCCAGAACTGTCATGGGCTAATAGAGTCACTGGGGATCGCCCATTCAGCTACTGCCAGGGGCCTTATGCTGTGTAATGCAACAGTTTGTCACCTACAGGCTTCTGTAGTAGTAGCAAAGCTATTCACTACGGCCAACATTGCGGAGCTCATCGACACCTTAGGTAAACAGAGTCAAGGTATCTGCCAATACCGGCTTATTACGGCCAGAACTGTCATAACCCGATAAAGTCACTGGGGATCGCCTTATGTTGGCTTTATGCCATAGCATTTTGCTATAGTGCCCACCCCCCCCCTCATTTTTCTTTAAATTATCAATTAACGTACCCCTAGTTTCATATAAAAAAATCGGTGTGCGTCGGACCACACGGTGGAAGTTATACTTCTTTGGCCATTCTCATACACCCACTCACGCACACAAACAGACAGGATATATAAATGAAATATAAGACATTTTTCAATATTATTCAATATATTTATATTCAATATATTATACGTGACTTCATTATTATATTATACACCTATATTATCATTATCAGTTATTTCTTCTATAATCATTCTTTCATCTTTAAGTCATGGAGAAAAACCGAAGCCATTGCAATAGCGTATTTTCTAAAAAGATAATTCGCTAAAATGACGCGTAAGAAGTAAATAAACAAAAGAAATGACAACTGTCAAAGTCAGACCAATACAAGCATCAGTGACTGTGGCGCCATTTTCTCTTAAGCGCCATTTTCTCTTAAAAATCAGCGTGACGCGGTTTCTCGACCAACATCCCACCCAAAGTGTCTAACGGGCGCAAAGAAGTATAACTTCAATAATCTATCTTTACTTTTATATCTTTACTTTACTTTCCCTTCAATACTTTTCTAAATATGGAAACTTTACTGGTCTATTCACTTATTTTACTATCATCACAAATGTTATTATTTTAATGTACTGTTTGTTTCCTAAATAAATGAAAATAAAAAATAATAAAAAAATAGCTTTTACAATAATTCATTTTCAATGTGTTATCCAAAGTTATAAAGGTGTGAAACTGAACTATTTATTAAAAAAACGTTAATAGATTTCGTTCTGTAAATTATTTTTTCGATTTAGTTTAACGGGTCATTTATAGTTATTTGTATTTGCACGAAACGAGTGACGTAGATGTCTAGTAATGACGTAGATTCCTATTGATGAATAATGAGTGACGTAGTGAGTGACTAGACACCTCAGACACGGTAGTATTTTTCAAGTATAGAATGTCCCTTCTCTGAAATTCTTTTTCGAAGAACCGAAATCACCCTATTTATAAGTTTTATACTCGACTCTGAAGTCGGTCGGCTCCAGCATAAGGTCCCGAGAGCGATGCGTCATGCTGCTATGCCATGAACAACATAATTTATTGTCCAGTTAAAATATTCAAATCCTCGACCGCAGTCTAAAAATACATTCTGTAATTGACAGAGATAGCCAAAGATCAGTGATAATTTTAAAACAAATAATCACAAGTTTCGAAACGCTTTTCTCAAATATGTAAACGTCAGTTGTGCCATTTGCTATGTTGAAATTACAAAATGTTTAATTTGGCAAATAAAACACATTACTGGCGATAAAGACATAGTCAATTTGTAAATCTTCTTCGTTCTCTCAACTAATTTGCTAATGTACCCTTTTAAAACTTTGTTATATAAAAAAATGATATCATAAATTATAGAAGGTATTAAAAATTAAAATTACCTACATACATGGCGGCCTCCGTAGCGTAATGGTTAAGACGCTGGACTCACGATACGGAGGTTCCGGGTTCGATTCCCGGTGAGAACTCAAAAAATCAAAAAGGATTTTTCTCAAGCCTGGGTGTTTGTGACGTTGTTCACCTCTGTAATTGGGCCTCCTGGCCTGTTGAGGTGGTTAAAAAAAAAAGTGTATGAAAAAAAAAAAAAACTTTTACGGATAAACTTAATGATTTTACATACCTATTCGTAGATACTCGTCTTCGCTTATTAAGTTTTATTAACTAAAAGCATAGTGCTATTTAGTTAAATATTACATTTATAAGAATACTGAAGTTTATTTTTCTATCTAAAATAAAACATTTTCTTGAAAAAAATGGTTCCGCGCAAACACCTTCATAATATTTAGAATTTGTGATTTTTAAAATATTGACAGTCACATTTATCATTTTTACCATTGTTGCCTTTATTAGGTTACGCTAACGATTATACGGTAATAAAAATAGGCGAAAATAAATTATCATTTTATTGTTGTTTAAGTCAAGAAATAAAACATGTCCCACACAATTAAAAGTATTTTATTGTTTGCATTCTGCATGCTTATACGTAGCAGTACTGTAATCATAGTAATTATAACAATTTACTGCTCACCGAATGCATTCCGAATGCAAGTTTTTATCGTTTGCTGAGTGATTCAGTAATAACTCAATTCAATTTGCTCAAATAACCGCTATTTCAGCTCCATCTTGGTCGTCTTGGTGGATAAAAAACGTTAGCAGAATGGATCGGAGACCGCGTAGGTTATAACGCTTTATACGTCCCGCCCCCTCACTTACAGGGATAGTTATCTCGGAGAATTAAATGCAAATTTTGCTAACGACTAGCGACTGTACCAACGTAAACTGGTTGAAATTGATACCTTCGATTTAATGTCCACCTATAGTAAATTGAATTGTGTTAACTACAAAATGATTGAGATTAATTACGATGATATATATTATGTAACGTTTATTTTCTAGTGTGCCTTAATTTTACTATTTATAGTGTATTTTTTTTTACAAATTACGAAACGTTATTTTTTATGCACTTGGAGCCGGTTTTCTTAACATCCATCCGTTCGTTAAGTTTAATAGACCAATCGGGTAGGTAATATTCGGAACAAAATGTATGGAATATTACCTGAATAGTAAACCTAGCGTTTCTGAACGATGTCTATAAAACCGTCCCTTAAAAGTATTAGTAATAAGTATTAATAATCTTCATCTAGTGATGTTCCTATATTCCTTTCCTATGTAGAGCATATGAATTCCACAAACTGCTCCCTATCTAAGCTATCCGACTTTCACGCGTCACATCCCGTAATTCTGACCTAATCTGACGATGTAGCAGTAAACATTATGCATTGTACAATAGGCTAGCAAGATTTTTTTAAATATTTAAAAAAGGCTTTCCATGTGAAGTCGGAAATGCAACCAACTCATCATTGTTTGGGCGATGGACCGTTTACATTTTATCAGAAAAATTGGTTACTTTCCAAGAAAGCCATTCGGTTTTTTGAAAATTTATTATAGGTATCTGTTTAGTTTGTATTCAATGCGGACTTTTCATTTGCGGAACTGTACCTAACACGTTCCAAGTTTATTATTAAATGTTCAGGATTCAGTATCCGACTCTTGTTCGGATCCAATTAATAAATTGAAATTACAGCCAGCCAAAAGGGTATCGCTGCTACAAATTGATTATGAATAAACTTCCAAAATTTATACGAGTGAAATGGTTTCTTGGCTACTCCTAATATAGAAAGATGTGGTCTAGTTTGAATCAAACATTCATGTTACTAGTGCTAACAAATTCACCCAAGAAGCCGAATTTATAACTACATATTAGAATTTAAAATGCCCAAAAGCGGCAAATGTAATAATTTTATGGTTGTCTCATAATGTTTTTCTGCAAACGCAGTAAAATACCACAGATAAACATGAAAGCACCGGTGCACCCGATATTGAATAAGTTAGATACAATCATTCAAACTTTATTTAACGCTGCTGTTGTATTATATGATATATAAATGAATGAATAATACCTTTTTATTGCTAAGCATGCTTAGCTGTTTTCCCCAATGGATCACAGAGAGTGTTCACATGTGAAGCGTCGCACCATTTCACTGTATATATACAAGTTCTGATAATTGGCAGATATGGATATGTGATACTAGGTGGAATAGGGAATGTTGTAATACATCAAGTGGCCACTTAACCCAGCAATGATAGGTCATAAGCCCTGTAAACGCCTAGATATCCATATTCTTTTCCAAACTTCTCGTCTGTATTGAGATGTCAAATTGAATAATACCTATGAAATTAAACAACTTTTGTTTTAAAACTACTTTTTTATATATTTTTTAACACGCCAATCGGTTTCGGAGACACCACTCCTTCATCAGGGCTTTGCATAATAATAATTTAAAATTAAGTAATAAGTTGCTAACTAAAAATGTTGAAGTGGTTGACCGGGTACTGGGATAAATCATTCGACAGGCCTATTAAAATAAGGGAGTGGTGCAACTTACCATTATTTATTAAAATGCATTTATAACTATTAATACCTTGGTTAATCGCAGTCCTCATATGTTTTGTTATCGTATGAGCAATGACTCTTACTATCTATAATATAAAATATGACTTCAGCATAACACAATGAATAATAATAACCTACCCACATGATTCAATATTAATGTATATGCACTTGTGTATGTTTGGAATGTTTCCCCATTATGTTGATGATAATGAATGTACGGCTGCTACTATTTATTTCGCGTCCTTGCCAACAATAACACAAACATGGATTCCTACGTAAATGGATAATGAACCAAAATTTAAGATTGAAAATTATTATTTAATAAAAATTTAAAATCTCAACTTATTCTGCTATAGTGGCAATAGTTCCACAAACTCTTCATTTTTCAAATCATTATCTCATACCCAAATTTCCTTTGTAAAACAAGGCGTTACATATTTCATTTAAAAAAAAAAAAATTCATCAATATTCAACTTATAAAAATAAACCTTATTATTTTACAACATGATCATTTCTGTGTTTTTCTTGAAGCAATCTAATCATATCCTATTTAACCCCAGCAAAGCTTGACTGCCTCAAAAGTTACATTAAAGCTATAACACCGTAAAATTTACGATGGTTTTTTAAATTAAATAAAAAAAACTTCCGTATTCAAATTTGAACTTTGATGAATACAATAAATAAAAACACTTCATCACACAAATGTTTGTGTCAAATTTGGAAATTTACAAGTCCTCTACGCAGTCGACACAGCCCCTTCTGCAATGTTAAGCACAGATTTGTTTATTGCCGTTTGTAGTTGGAAATCCCACAAATTCAAACAGCCGCCCGCAACGAGCAAAATACAAAATCTGCAATGGTTCCAATGTATACAAATACTTGATTATGAGCGGCTCAAGTAAAGACAATGAACTGGAGGCTCAATTCACAGATAACTATCGACGTAGTTAAAAACGTGCTAACACGTGCTAACGCTAACCATTTGACCGATCACAATGAACATACGTTCATACCACGTTCGCGTTGCCGAGCACCATAGATGATAATAAATATCGCGGCTAAACGTCAAACGTCAAATCAAGAAAGTCAACGCGCGTGTCGGATTGGTTATTATGTCGACTGCTTTTCTCAATATTTGGCTTGCCGAACGCCGGCTAAATGCAATACGGCACTCGAGAAAGATTTGAAAGAAGATATGTGCGAAGAAGATATAATCTCGGGAAATGGCTCGCGACTTGATGCGCTCGTTTAATAATCCCGATCGATAACTTTTTAACGCGTGTTCCATTGTGATCGCGAAAACGTTAAACATCCCATGGTAAGAAATCGTGCGATAGTTTAGCTCTCTAAGGGTAAGTATTTTATATTTTTACACACTTAACAAGAAATGAACTGTTTGTAGAATGTTTCTGAATAGCCTACTATATTGGATGAATAATAAAACTCATCAATTAAAATTCAACATAACAACTCATACACTGAAGAACCCACGCACTTCAACTGTGAATAACCAATAAATAAACAAGCAAAAATTGAACATTATATTTCTAACCTTCACCTAATAATATTGCTCTATTCTCAAATAGTTATTTATCCATTACGAGTAAATGGATACAATTATTCCTATAATATTTTATATGAATACCTGTTCTTTATAAATTTATATAATATAAATATGAATATTCTTATGCTATTAATTATTTTATAATAAAATTGATTTTTCTTATAAAAACCAAAATAACAAAATGTATCTTGCGTAAAAACATATGAAAAATAAATAATGAGATTTAAGGAATATCTTAATAATACATTTCATTGGATTGCTATTAAATCAATTTTTGTATCTATTATTTTTTTAATAAGTTTTTTTTTTTTTACAAAATATTATAAGCAGGTCTATTTTTTGTTTGTTTAGATTTTACTGAACCGCAACAGAGACAGAGAAAACTCAGAAGCGAATGTAGGGTTATCTTAGGGCGTTTACAGGGCTTATGACCTGTGCATGGCTGGGTTAAGTGGTCGACTTGATGTACTAACAACAATTCCCATTTCCGCTTATCATCTGATAACCATATACATATATGACAAATTTTGGAAACTGATATATATTAAACTCGTCTTCGTCATTCCGCATTACAGAAATTTTCTATGCTGGTGTCATCTGTTGAGAAGATTGTTAAGCAGTTTTTGGCAATCATTTTATTATTAGTAGTAGGGCTCTACTGAGGCATTATATAGTTTCTAGAAGACGTCAGATGGATGTCTGGATATCAGGGGAATGGGAGATGTTGTAATATTTCAAGTGGGCCACTTAACCCAGCCAATGACAGGTCATAATCCCTGTAAACGCCTAGATAACCCGGCACTTTCGTTTCCAGAGTTCATCAGTTCTTTGTTTGGGATATCAATAATTATCTGATATCAGCCCAGCATGGGTATATCCAGTAATAGTCTACAAGTATTTGTATACATTCAAAATGTTGTTATATTTGTTTGTGTTTAATATTTTATTAAGTAAAAATTACACTTAGCTTTTCTCACAATGATTGACAGAGACGCGATAAAATATTGATGTGATTGCGAGGAAAGTCCCACACTGTGGTGTACCGACAAAATAATGTCCGTATTGTCATAGAAATGACCACATTGTAACAATGATTATATGATTATGGTATATGACTTGGCGCTCATGTGCCTATTTCATCGTGTTCCATTTATAGATGTCGCTTCAATGTCCTTGACACAGACAGTCGAAATTACATGTTATGGAACAAATAATGTGAAGACAGTAACATTAAGCTTTGTGCGTTATTATGTATTCAATCGATCGGATTATTAAACGAGCGCATACTAGTCGCGAGCCATTTCCCGAGATATATCTTATTCGCACATATATTCATTCAATCTTTATTATAATTTAGCCGGTTTTCGGCAAGCCAAATATTGAGAAAAGCAGTCGACATAATAAAAAATCCGACAAGCGCGATGATTTGACGTTTGACGTACGGCCGCGATATGGCGTAGATCGGCTCCGCTCGGCTCAGATCGTCAATGCTCGGCTCGGCGATCGCGGTATTGAACGGTATGTCATTGTGATCGCTCAAATCGTTAGCGTTAGCACGTGATTAGCACGTTTTTAACTACGTCGATAGTTATCTGTGATTGAGCTACTGATCATGATACAATACAACAGATGTTTTTGATATCCAGACAGAGAAACCCAGCATGGGTATAATCCAGTAATTTGTCTACAAGTATTTGTACACATTTAAAATGTTGTTGAAAATACAGCAATTTATCAACAAAAAAAATCCGTGAAAAAATATGAATTATCCATAAATTAAAATTGGATAATAATAATAAATTAAAATTAAAATTTACAATTTTTCATTCCTATGATGGGCGTTATTCATTACTCACTATAAGTTTTTATTTATCTTCTAACGGTTCCTAATTTATTCGTTACCTATTACAAATTAATCGCCTCTATTTTTTTCTTATATCAATCTTTATCATAAATCTACGTGTTGAAAAATGATGTTCTACGTTTTGCTTTAGAAGGTCAATTTGTAATATGGTTCCGTCGCATTCGCATTATTTAATATTAAACCGATTTGTCTGGTCATTCTTACCTCACTCTAACCTTGTGAGCTATATTTACATTACGTATTATGCATTATCTGTTATGAACGATTTCACATACATATTGTACTAGCAATGTCACCTTGTATGCGAACACTTCGTACCAGGGGAGCAGAATCATTCAAAACGGTGTCGCGAGACTTGCCTACTTCACAATCGCTCAACTTTACACCTTTGACACCCCGAAGTAGGAAAACCCTTTCCCTTAAATTGTAATATATACCAAGCTATTCAATGATATTGACATTTTAATGAATTCACGTCGGTTAAATGCAGAATACTGCACGACAGCCTATTGTGAAACGGTCTTTGCAATCAGTCGATTGGCATTGCCTCGTTTGCACCGCGGCAAATTAAGTGAAAAGCAAAGCGATTCTTCGTCAAAGTGAGCAAAACAGAAGAAACAAAATTATATTTATTCGTGTTTATATTTTGATCCTTTTTTAAAATAACGTTTTTATGATGTTGCATTTAGCGAGTGATGTACTTAGCTGGACGCTTCGGTCGTTGACTGCAGTCGGTCTGCATTCAGGGTTACAATGGTGATGCATTAGTGCAACAATGTACAAGTATCTGTGCACTTTGTGGCATTGTCGATTCGATTGTCAAAATAACACGGTTAGCCCTCCGTGACGTCACGCCGTCTGAGCACCGAGCACGCTATAACCAAAAAATCCAATTTAAATCGAAAATAAATCATGTTCACGTACAAGATAAAACTGGTACCCGGTTTTTTGTAAGTTAAATGCTTTAAAAAAAATATTTTTTGTAAGAACAGTACCATTTGTAAATAAAATTAAAACATTTAAATCAATATTCCATTTGACAATGCCAGCTTGCGATTTCGTTTTGCGACTTTAAAAAAAATAAAAATATTTATCCGTCATTGAAATTCTTAAGCTTCATTAATTATTTGAGGGTCCCAGCATAGTACAAAAAGCTTGACAGTCAAATAACATCTACAAATAAAAAATTCAAAAACAATTAATTTAATGGCAGTGCCGTAGTCGTTTTTCTTCTCAATATTATTGTAATTAAAATAGCTTCTATGTATTTTAATATTCCTCTTGAGCATTGCGTTAAGCAAATAAATCGTGTAAAATATTTGAATAGAACAATTCACTTTGTATTCTGTAGTCCAATGCGTAAACATATAAATCTAAATACAACTTTGTAATGACATTAATTTATTACGCTATAATAATTACTTTTCGTATTTACGCTCATGAACACAATAAAATATAATCGAATTAACACAGTTTTCAAGACTTTTATTCGAATTTTCTCGCTATTATTGTACGGTTACTGTATTTTTGTACTATTTAAATACTACTTCTATCCCTTATCCGCACCTGGTGGTGCATAGGGCATTTGTTCACCGAAGTGGAGTGTATCTTGATCATTTTATTGAATGAAGGAAGGATGTTCAGCCTTTCGCTTCAGTACCAATCAGTGTTAGTTTTATAGTACTAATTATTTAATAGTACTTGGTGTTAAGCACCATTAGGTGCAGATAACGGAAAGAAGTGGCAGTAGTATGATACTAATACAATCGTCATCATTACCATCATTATAATAAATCCATTTCCGCCCCCTATGTGGAGCATATGGATTCCACAAACTACAATATACGTATCCTACACAAATATGAGGAACAACGTAACAATAACAATGCATACAGTCATTTTAAAAGTTTTCTTACTGCTTCAGCGCCGATAGTGTTAACAAGGCGTTTAGTTAAATAAAACAACACCTTTATTTGAAAATATAATATTTGCAAGCTCACTAGGTGTCACGTTCCTGTGTATTGTTCCTATAAAGTGTAGGGTCGGCCAACTTTTTTAGACCCGCGATCAATGCTTTCTAAAATGCGTCTCTTATTTCTCTACAAACATATCGACGGCGACGTTTGAAAGGAAAACGTTAACAGGCGAAATAATATCATGTGCAAAGGAAAATTATACCAATTGATATACAATAATATTACGTCGCTCGATACCATTTTTCTTTTGCACATACGAGTGTAATGTCGCTTGAAAACTGTTATCTTTCCGCCTTCGATGTAAAAATTGCGTCGCAGGCCAATTTTTATTTTTAATTGAAGTTTTAACGTTTTTCGGTTAAAATTTTTCCATGTACTTTCCAGAAAAGTGAAATTTAAAAAAATACATATTAATTTTATTTAGGCATCGCAGATGAAATTTTACATTAAAATAGAAAGATAATCCATATTTAGTTACAGCTAAATATTTCCTTTTATATTAATTGTTGGAACATTGTTTTGTGCACCATGAAAAAATACATAGCTATAATTTAACTAAAACTGAATATTATATCGTATACAATATGCACATTATTACGAAAATATAATATAAAATAAATCTATACCCGGGAGGCCTAAATTAAGGTGGTTGGATTGTGTGGAGAAAAACACAACATCCTTGGGCATTAAAAACTGGAAGGAAGTAGCCGGAGACAGACGCGAGTGGAGACGTTTCTTCGAGGCGGCCTGGACCCTCATCGGGGCTGGAGATTAGATAAGATTGGATATATATACTGTGCTTCGAGTAAACGTTATAAAAACCTATTTTTTTTCTAAATTACAATGACGTGGAGCCGCGATCAACTGGTTGGTTACTCATGGCCGCGGTGCTGTGAATAATGTTGCTACAGTGCGGTTAGTTCCTGTAAAGGTGTCAGTATTATTAATACTGCATTCTCTCAGCCACAGGAATACTTATCGGTCATACAATGTGAAATAAAACCCCTTTATCAAGTCATAACTCCTCATAGTGTTGCCGGCTGCTATAATTTTTCGCCCATACGACTCGCAATGCAGTGGCATAAATATACAATGCAGTCAACTTTGATCATAAGCCGAGAAAATATAATAAACACGTAAGTAAAACATTGTGATTCTTGAGACTTATTTTTCATATAGTGCCTCTAATACGTTTTTCCACGAATGAATAAAGTTCCTAAGATGTAGGTACTAAAATAATTCACTTTTGGGGCTTCTTTCAAATAGTCGAAAATAACTCTGCCAGAAAGCAGGAAACATATTGTGCTGGAGTGGGATTTGAGCTTAAAGATTCTAATCTGAGGTCTTCGACTCTACCACTAGACCACACCCCGGTTCAAATCTAGGTTGCTAAAATTTATCCTTTTTAGTAATAACTGTTTTTCCTAGACTTTTACAATAACCCTGAATGGTTTATTTCATTTTCATTACGTATGAAAACGTGATAGGTAGTAAACGAAGTTATCAGATGGGCTTATTGTAATGAGCAACAGAAATATTAACTAAATGGTTTGGATTACATAGAAAGCACATTAATCACCACAGTGTACCGGGAAACCCTTCAAGGCATTACGTAGTACCACTTTCAGGCCCGTGTTACCAGGAGCACATGAATACAGAAGGATAATGCCTCTCCTCGTTATGACAGCATAAAGATTTATATACAAATGTGTCTCACTCTAGTTCCCCGTACGCGCATCCGATCAGTCCGTCTCATTTCCCGCAAAAGTTTCCCCCCTTTTTGTTTTCCTTTTGGCGGTAAACAGAAAAGTTTTCCACCGTTCCGGTGAAAAGATTTTCTGTTTATGTATTTATTTCCCTCGTCTATGGAAATGTTTCCGCTTTCAAAGTATCCCCTCTTATTTATTGTGTGAAAAAATCTAAACAGTCCACAAAAGCTTATTGGTTATGTACGCGTGTGGCCATTTGTACGGAAGACGTCCGTCGGTTTGCATGTATAGAGCTATCATGGACCACATCCTGTTTACTTCCTTTCTACAGAATGATGCTTCATAAATTTTAATGCATCCATCATATTTTTATCTAGGAAAATCCAAATTTGTTGTGAATAAAAAAATATCCCAAAATTTTCTCCCTAAGCAGAGCAGGTTTGAATAATGCAACACCGAACTAAAAATTGGGGAATATTTTATTTTTCCACTTTATTAAAGTATATATATTATAGTTACCTATTATGACGTAGTAAAACACGGCACGTTTTAACTTTATCGTGTTATTTCCATTTGTAAAAAAATATTTAGACATAAAATAAAACACTCATAATTGGCTCTTTTTGTATCATATTTAGTAATAAACAATAATGGCTACACCAACATATGACTTTTAAAACATTATAAAAATACAAACTTCATTCATTCATTATACCATATCCGCTCCCTATGTGGAGCATGGGAATCCACAAACTGCCTCCAGGCCAAGCGATCGCTCGCCAGCTCCCGTGCATCCCAAGTCAAGTCCACGTCCCGCAGCTCTGATGCAAACTGCCGACGAATTGTCAACAGTGGACAACCAGGACGCCGAGAACCTGATGCCTTGTAAAATAGGCAAGCATGGTGGCGGCTCTCGGGAGGCATACGTAGTATATGGCCTAGCCAGCCGAAACGCCTTCGCCGGATGACAGTGATAAAAATACAAAACGCAATATTATTTTTCCTTGCTTCAGAATGCCTTTGATATTCAGCCAAAAATTCTTTGTGTTTAAAATAGTTCCACAAAAATTCGAATTGGATTAAAATAAATACATACTATCCAAACTTATGTCATACTGTCAAAAAACAGTACTGAAATTTTTATGACAATATGGGATCAGCTTTAATTGAACGAACTTAAACTCAGCTTTTGCATACTGCTTTGGCTGAGTTTTTAGTTCGTTCAATTTAAGCTGCTATAGCATACTGATTTGTAAAATAAGAAATCACCTTTAACGCTTTTTAAAACATGTTAAATGTTCATGTAAATGATATTTTTACAAACAAGAATTGACTTAAAATACTAACTGATAGATTTGCTTTTAAAAAAACCTTTATTTACAAATTTCTGGTATTAATTTTATTATTAACACGAGGTAAAGGAGAGTGTCGTAATACTTCATAAATCCCACACGCCTCAGATAGAAATTTTCAGCTATTTGTTGCCTGGCCAAACCGTCCCTCGGGAAAGGTATTTTCCGTCACGTTATTAAACCAACTCTCGGCAGACGACTTTACAACACCAAATTTCAATTCACTACTCACACACCTGTTGACTGCTGAGAGAACTTTTTTCAACATTATACGCTGTTAAAGGGATTTTATTGTAAGATTAAACATTTTAACTGTTTTAATTGCTAATGCTAATCTTCTTTAAACTTCTATAATTTACAGAAAGATTAGCGTTATTAAAATAATGCAGAAATAGGTCATTTGATAGAAACATTTGATAATAGTGGTCCATATTTTAATCACTTATATGAATGATGCAATCAGGCTATGCCTATATGGGATTTTTCTCAAATTATTGTTTATCATATCGACGCGTCCTACGTATAATATCGTAACCCCCAAAATGCGATTTTACAGGAGGAGAATTTGAAAATATTTTCGTTTCATATGCATTGGTTGTAGATACGACAAAATACGCCCCAAAATAGCCCCAAAAACTCAAAAACGACTATTTGTGGGAACGAAAATTTTAATAGAGCTCGAATATTGTTTTTTTTTAAATTTTTTTTTTTTAAAAAAAAGGGTTTAAAAAATAAAATTTTGATTTTTATTGTT
>JAGVSP010004264.1:0-16743 GCA_022494985.1 Micrasema minimum
AAGTTCGAAAGGGGGCTCCAAAAAAACCGAAAGTATGTAATTTGGGAAACCCGATTTCTGATTTAAAAAAAATAACATAATGTCACCTTTATTTTGATGCTCCCCGCAAAAACCCCGTAAAGTCGAACAAGCGAGAAAGAAAAGAAGTTAAAAAAGTAACAAAAAGCAAAATTACACACTTCCCTTTTTTCCGCATCCAAAGGTCATAGGGGGCTGCATCGGTACACCAAAACTGGTACTTAAACTTTATTACATGAAATAAATGATCAGTCACCGCTTCAGTAACAGTCCAAGGAAACAATCAGAAATTTTAATATGCAAATGGCCCGGGCTCTGAGCCAGAATCGCGTTTGAATCCCCACTTCGACCGTCCGATCCTATTTTCCCAAAAAACACAAGCCCCCTTAGGCTTTATTGAAAATTTTATTTTCAAAATTTAAACTGTGCAAAATATATAAGATTGCAAAATGATTTTTTTTTTTAAAAAAAAAAAAAAATTAAAAAAAAAAAAACATGAAAGCAAAATTTTCGTGTTTTACCCCCCAAGGGAAACGAACCCCCCGACCACGTACAAAAAGCGCACCCCTGTGCTTTTCGAGCGGAGAATAAAATTAAATAAAGGAATAATTTTTTTTTTAAACCCTTTAATTTTTTCCCGTCCAGCGGTTGTAATTTCCTCCTTAATAAAACGTGAGAAAAAGAGAGATTGGTGCACGAATGTCTCGGATCACACGAGAAATAATGTAATAAGCAATATAATAATTAATAAATTTAAAATAAAAATTCTGTATCTGTGGCCTTACGCTGGACTTAAGTCGATGCGACACTTCAAAAAACGGTGCGTGCTTTTGTACCGTAGATCACTCAGCCATTCGCAGAGTGGTCACAGGCGACTTTTTAGTCCAACGATTGGGTCCACCTTTGAGCCGAAACGCCGCATCTTTGAAAAAACCATTGAGTTTTTGGGATGAACAGCATTCGAATTCCAAAAAAAAACGAGAAACACAATTATTTGGACTTTTAAAAGTTTTCAGGATATAAAAAGGTGGCGGCAATATAAAATCGTACAGTAATTAAAGTAAATGTCTATGAAATTTAGCGTGAGTAGGTATTTATTTTTACAGTATTTACTTTAAAGTAATAAATAACGGTAATAAAAACTTATTTTTGCAGCCTATATTTAAAAGAGGTTTTCCACACAAAACCGTTGGGTTTATTAAAAAATGTGTTTTTTTCATTTCAGACGTTATATTGTATAATTTTTTGGAAGAAAAAAATAGAGACCTAAACGGTTTTAATAATAAATACCTATACGTATGTAAACGGAATGTTGAAACTGTATCATCGCGTCGTAAAGTCGATAATTATTTCATGAGTAAAATAGGATGGTTAAGCGGTTTGGGGCGTTTCTGGTATCGGAGGTAGTATATGAGACAAAAGCTGTAATGAGAATCTGACATTCCAACCTTAGCTAGTTCAACGCCGTCGATCGCAAGTTTAACAATGTATCAATTGAAAGAAAAAAAAAAAGGCCGAAGACGGTTCCCCGAAGTCGTTCCGTATAGAAGAATTGGATTACAAATAAAACTACTTTTATTGTATTACCTTCGATTTTATGTCTACCGGTTTTGAGACGTAGCCCGTTCTCCTCGTCAGGACAAAACACAACTAAACCACACATGCAAATACCACTATTCATCTTCACCATTGCCGATTCACAAAAATACAAAATCGACATGCTGATTAGAAACATGCTTTACTAAGCCAACACCGAGGGTTATTGATTTATTAGGTGCATAGGGCACTGCATTGATCCAACAAGTACAGTGAATGTTGATGATTTGCTACATGAAGGTAAAATGATCAGTATTTCTCTTCAGCGTCAATCCAAGGTATCACATATGAAAGGTTTTAAAGAGAAAAAACCACATTCAAACAGACTTGGATAATGTTTAAGTAATTTCATTTTCTCGCAAATTTTTTTGGTTTTCTCAAAACCCGATTTTTCGGACTGTAATAAAAAATTATTTGCTTTTAAAAACAGTCAAATGTCGACGGATTCTTACCAGTGAATCCTTTGATGTCAGCAAACAGTATAGAAACGTTCTCATATCTGTGTATATAGATCTTGTGGAACTGGTGAGGCTGGAAGGACCCCTTCTCCTCTTCATGGGCTATGTCCCTGATCATTTCCTTGGCCACGAAGTCTGGCAAAACTAGGAAAAACAGGAAGAAAAAAAAACATGTAGGTGGTCATATTAAGATATGCAAATCTTGAGTAATCCATCAGTTGATTCCCTTCAATGGAGCTAGTTTCAATTTTTAATGGATGATCTCGGGTTAATTTTATCTAAAATGTTGCTAAGTCGATCTTAGAGTGTATCAACAATAACTTGAAGACCCCCGACTGAATCCTCAATAAAGACGGCGTTATCAATGTACTCCAAGTCGTAGAGCTTTTGGGAGCTGGGGGAGATGGATATTCATCAGTGTGGTGAATTGATTATAAACATAATTGGGTCAAGGACGCAGCCCTGTGTTGCACTCCAGTAGTGACCTCGAACAAATCTGAGCTGAGAAAAACATCGTCAATTCCCTATCTGAGAGCTAAAAAGCCTCACCGTTAACCCTAGAGAGAAAACCTTATTTTATGGTACTGAAAAGATAAACTAGCGCCTGAGAGGCGCACAAGATTTAAAATCTCTTTATTCAATAAATTAAAACAATTTTGTATTTTTAAAAAATCTAAATGAATTTTCATACTATTAATAAGTAAACAAAACATGAATATTTGTTAAAAAAAAAATATTTTAAGAAAAATATGTAGGATATTTAAAAACCCTTTAGAAAAAGTAACAAAAACCGGCAGTCTTCTGTATTAAGGTCTATTATATCACTATATATCAGTTTTGTTGCAAAACTGTGGTACTCACCGAGCAGAAGCGACCGTCACTCGTCGGAGATGACCAACGACTGAGTTGGTTTGGCAACACAAGCTTGCACGCGCTTCGGTTAGAAAAAAGACAGCGATATATTTATTTCGCGGGGGCACGTTATCTTTCTAGGGTTTAAAACATCGTCTTTCAGAATACTCATTTTTCTTACAAAACTCAGACGTCTGCTATTTCGGGCCCTAGTAAGGCGCCACGGCTCGAGATGCACAGTTCACTTACCAGAGAGTAAGAGTTTCTCCTGCCTGGCGTTCTCCTCCTGCGTCCTGCAGCGGGTCTCCATGGCCCGGTGCGTCTCCAGGAAGGCCCTTCTCTGCCCGCGGTCTGTCAGGTACTTGGTGTACATCCCCGCCAGGTTCATGCACGAATAATCCCTACTGAACATCGACGAAACCATCTACGAAAACAATAATCCCTACTTTGAACATGGACGAAACCAGTTATCCGGATACATCAGTGAAACCAATAATCCTTTTATGGATAACATACTCGTAATCTATATTGAAACATCAGTAAACAGTTTACTGGAACATGGTCGAAACCAGCTATCTTTCTCAAGTGACTCGCGGCCGTTTCTCTATACAACCGTAGTCTTATATTTTCTCCGTGTAATTTTTTTAAAACTGCATGTACGCATATCCAAAAAATTGCCAGAAAGATAAATTTTCATTCCTCGGTGTATTTCGGTACCACGGAAATACATAACTTTCTGAATAAATTCAGGTAATGGCTCCACGATTACATAATTCCATTTTGTGCCCCTCAAATCGCGGTAAAATACGAATCTATAAATGGCGACGATTATTAAGTCGGAAATTGAAAAGAAATTACGCTAACCAAATATATTTTTAATCTCCGATTCGTCTTAAACAATTAAAAATCGATAAATTATACAAATAAAATATCTGAAATCTCATGGTTCGACTACAGTTTTTCTAATAAGGATTCTAGATGTAATTCATGATACGTTTTTATTTTTACTAAGTTCTACTTCCCAAGCAAGTCACTTGAAGTGTTCAAAGGTGGCCATACACGGACGGTATACCTGTCAGGTTTACCTGAACAGGTATACCTTTCAGGTAGCCGAAATCGTCTAAGAAAAGCACGTGAAAAGTGGGTCGAAACAATGGTTATTACTAAGAAAAAATTACAGCCACATAATTTTGGTAGCACTTGGTAAAACTGAACGCGGCCGTACACACTCTCCGGTTTACCTAAACACTGTTTAGTAAACATGTATACCTGTCATGTATACCTATCGGTATACCGTTACGTATATGGCCACCTTTAAAGGATAATAAACAATGAATCAAATAGCCCAGTATCGGACGGCAGAAGGCAGACATTTTTGTTACAACATTCAAGTAGGTACCTATTTATGTTTAGATGTAAAGATACTCACAGCTTCTGAGTTGAACATCGTGACGGCGAAGACGATGAGATGGCTGAGGGCAGACACCGTCCCAGCCAGCAAGCACCAGCGGAGTGGGAGGGGCAGCATGGCGTACGGGACGAACACTATAAACAGCACATACCACACCAGGTATTCGCGCTTGGTGAAGCCTAGACCGTCTCCCACGAAACCTGAAGAAGGCAGGGTAAATGGTGGAAGCAAATTAGCAAATTAGAAGCCATGTACCCTTTTGAATTTAATAACATAACTTCCTTTGTGGGTGCGGGGAATAAAGATTCCCGGCAAGTCTGTGCTTCAAGCAAGATCTACATATCTACAACCGCCGATCACCCATCACTGTACCAATTCGAGGAACCAATATGATAATTCAAGGTTAATGGAGTGCTTTCTTTGCCATTGGTTTTCCTGTAGACACTTTATATTTTATATTGTGGAAATATTGGTACAGATGTGATTAAACACGCAAAAGGTCTTTCGAGTTCATATAAAAATCCACACTACCTTTGGCCAAAGAAGCCTTGTCTATTACTCGAGTAAAGTGTACAACCTACTCCCATTGTCCATCAGAACACTCGAAAAACACTCAGCATACAAAGTAGCCATAAAAACATGGATTGGAGGAATGGATCAGGCCAAGTAGATAGTCAGGGGGTTTTTGATTTTAAATTTAGACCACATACTCTGTATGATTTTAAAAAAATAAAAATATGTATACATGTATTGATGTTGGGTTACTTAAGATTGTATGTAGAATATATCCATTATAAACAATGTAAAATGTTTCCCTCGGCACGGGTTATCCCAGTGAGGGAACATTATTATTATATATATTTTTAAAAAAACACTATGTACAAGTCCAAATAAAATAAAAAATAAAATAAATAAATAATATCGTTTTATAATAAATTGTATTGTAGTGAAGCGTGGTGTTGGAAAAAGAAGGATGAAAGTAGACTGAATGCTGTTGAAATGCGATCTATGTGTGGTAAGACTATGTATGATAGGTGTACAAATGTCGAAATTAGAGCAGAGTGCAAGGCTGAGATAAGCATTATCGACAAAATTAAGAAAGGGCTTTTACGATAGTTTGGTCATGTGGAGCGAAAAAGTGATTAAAGAACGGCTAAAAAAAGTTTAAATGCAAGTGTGCCTGGGTGTAGAAGCCGCGGAAGGCCGAGAAAGACATGGCATGACCAAGTACGTCAAGTACTTGAAAGTGGTCATGTGAAAAGTCGGAATAATCGGCGTATGTGCATGAGAAGATGTATGAATGTAGAGGAAGCAAAGGAAGTCTACCAGGACAGAGTGGTATGGCGTTTTCTATCCTCTCTGCCTACCCGTACGGGTAAATGGCGTGATGGTTAGTTAGTAAGTGAGTAATAAATTAATTTATAACGCCATAATTGTCCCGCATTTCGCTATCTGCTTTACGCCATATAGGGAACTTACAAGCCCGTACAGTATCCGATTATCGCCAGCGCTGCGATTCTACTTAAGGTCTAAGACATTTTGGCGATTCCCTTAACTGTCACTCAACTGTCACTGTCGAAAATCGGAATCGGATTTTTTGGCTAAGTAGAGTAGAATCTTGGTAGAAGGTCTATGCATTCCACAAGACATAAAAGATCAACATTTTTGGAGAAGCAAATTCGTCGAATAAGTAAGGTTAGATATAAACGATTTGACAGCGATTTGACAGTTCGGCGAGAAATGGGCGTCTAGTGACGTTTGGGTTTACGACCGCAATCGCAGGGCAGGACAGCGAGCAGCATACCAGCACGGTTTACCCCACACTTTACCCTCAAGGTATCCGTACCTTGGGAGTTGAGGAGCAGCCAGGTGCAGACAGCCGCCCAGTGGAGGTAGTTGTTGGCGAAACACCTCCAGCAGGAGAGGGAACAGAGGGCCAGGTTAGCTGCAGCTCCACAGGCTGTCCAGGCTGCACCATCGGCTGGAACGTCGCCATTGGAGCGGGCCGCCCAAAGCGTGGCCAGTGCACACTGAAAATGTATCATTAATTTTTTACTATTACCAGTCACTAACGGCCGATGACGGAATCAATAGGTGACGTTTTTGACGTGATAACGTCTAATAAATCGATGAACGCCGCCGCCGGCAGCACCCACAAAAAAGCATGACTCATTGTCACGTTCCGCCTGAGCCGAGTGTGCAAGCGAGAGCGCGGGACAAGCGATAGAGAGGCACGATCGGCCTAAGCGTTCGGTTTGTGACGCATCTATCTCAATTCAATTAATAAAAGAATGCTTTGTTTTCTTATGACGTTATCACGTAAAATTATCGTCCGTAAACCGACTTTACAGACAACCAAAAGTTTTTTTCCATCGCGGATCACGGAATCAATACGAGCTCAATTTTCATACTGTTTATTTTAAAATCACGGACTTTTTCCGTGATCCGCGCTATTGTAGCGTGTAGATCAGTGTTTTAAACGGGGCACAGCGCCCCCTTGTGGGCGTTTTGGAGGTCCGGTGGGGCGTTTACAATATTTTAGCATTTAGGAGGCGCTGCAAAAGGTCGAGTGGGCATTGCGTCAATGTAGAATAACTCTAAATTTCAGAAAATCGAAAATCGAGGAAAGAATATCACTGAGGGATGAGGACAAAGGGATGACTTTTAAAATTAAATCCATCCACTAAGGTCACCAGTCCAATTGTAATGTTGATGGAAGTCCTCATTTTTAGGCACTACGAAGTACGAAGTGCTCATTTTTAGGCACTACGAAGTCCTCATTTTAGGCACTACGAAGTCCACATTTTTGACATTTTCTTCCTTTTTCAGGACTACCAAAGTTTTGCAGCAAAATAAACAATTAGTACTTTAAGAGCCACATCGAATTTGGGAATTAGCGTGCCAGTTATTTTACAAACACATGTGATATCTTGGACTGGTGCTGAAGCGTAAGACTGATCGTCTTTTCCTTCATGTGACAAAAATATCAATATTCACTGCACTTGGCGCATCAATTCAGTGTCCTATGCACCATTGGGTGAGGATAAAGGGAGTAGTAGAAGATGATCTTGCTTTTCCGTTAAAAAAAATTAAAAAAACATTTTGCGTCCATATTTTGTGTACCCCGCTGCTAAATTGGTTCCTGTTTATTTTATTTATTTTTATTTATTTATTAATAATAAATTTGTTTACATCAAAATACATATTATGTGAATACAAATTATCAGAAAATTACAAAGTAAACATAAAAATACATAGAAAAAGTTATTTTATTTTTTTTTTATATATAATTTCAAAAAAGTTATAAGTAACGGTCAAAACTTGTTTTTTTTTTTCAGTAGGTACTCTCTTAAATATACATTTTTGAAGTTTATAACAAAAAGTTTAATTAAATTTTCACATTGGCCTTGCAAAAAACGTGTTTTTTTATCTCTTTAACCTATAAGGCTATAGAAATTTCACACTGTATAATATTCTAGAGGAATTTCCATCAGTTATAACGAATATAATATCCTCTCTGAGAAAACGAACGCAATTTGAATATAATAATTACCTTATGCAAATTCTGCCATAGAACGGAATAACATTATTGAAGTTTTGAAATAACATCAGTTCTATAACGTACATATTAATTTTGTGTTGATAAGTCAAGATTGTAGGTACATTGTCAACACTTTTTATTTAAAATTTAAAGGCTGTTTATTTACATCGGTAGGCAACTTGGCCTTGGAGAAATAACTAACTAACTAACCATCACGCCATTTCTCCGAAGGGGTAGGCGGAGAGGATAGAACGCCACACAACTCTGTCCTGGCACACTTCTCTTGCTTCCTCCACATTCATACATCTTCTCACGAACGCACGTCTATTATTCCGACTCCTTACTTGCCCACTTTCAAGCACTTGTTTTACTTGATCATGCCATATCTTTCTCGGCCTTCCTCGATTTCTACACCGACCGAACCATCGTAAAAGCCCTTTCTTAATTTGTCGATAATGTTTATCTCAGCCTTGCACTCTAATTTTGAAATCTGTACACCTATCATACATAGTCTTACCACACATTAAAAAAAAAAAAATTATTTTTTTTATTTCAATATATACATAAAAGAAAACAATACATATCCTACTGAGTTGCCTACTGCAACTCGTCAGTAGGTGCATAAATACAAATTCAACTAAAAATAAAAGGACACAATACATACCCTAGCGCACAAAAAAATAAATACATATAAATAAAAATACAATTCTAAAACTCAGTATAATAAATCGCGCTATAGAAAACCAAGTTCTCAGCACGCGTCTCTCTTTTAGCTTGAAAAATTAATTATTTTTTTAATACTTCTTGGTAGCATGTTACAGATTTTTGGTATACTGTATTCGCTTGAGAGCTCGCATTTCAACTGCATTCAATCTACTTTCGTCCTTCTTTTTCCAACACCACACTTCACTACCATACATAAGGGTTGGTACCAGAATTCCATTATGAACAGCCAATAAATCATTGCGAAATAACTAATATAATAATATATAATACATTACATAATAACCCCGCAACTTTCTTAGCACTTTGAAGCAGAAGACGTAAAGAAAGAAACGTTAGGGGAGTTAGGAGGATAGTGCCGGGCTGAAGGTGAATTAAAAAGAATGGCTTTTACTAAGAAAAGAAGATACTTTCATTTAATGGGACGAAGTAGTGAGACTGGGACACGACACACGACATAATACGGGACACGAGACTATTTAGTATTGTGGAACAGTTTTTCACATCACGATTTAACTATTTATTCATTTAACAACATTTTGGCGTGTTCAAATACTTGTACACAAATCTGGATTTATCCCAAGGCGGGAGTTGGTATACATTTCATTTTATATCCCTACAGAGATGAGGTAGAATCTTCTAAATTCAGAAATATGGATGTTCGAGCATTTACAGGGCTTATGATCTGTCATTGGCTTATGGTAAGTTGTTAAGTTACCCCATTTGTGCAATTTAACTTAATCTGCCGTACTAATGACAGATTTTATGAGACGAAAAAAAATGTTATCTGTTCAACCGGCTACATAATATAAGAGGTATTAGACTATTAATCCCCGCATGAACTTTCTATCGACGATAGTTTTTTCGGCTTTTAATCAGTATGAAGATGAAGTGCGCATACTACAACATCCGGAATCGCCGATTTGCTAAGCTAAAAAATAGGGCCATGCGATTGCCTTAAAATCTATCCTATCGATAAACTATCGCCAAATAGCTTAAGAAATTATGTTGCCTTCTAAACACGCGCCCCACGTTCCGATCGTTAAATCGGCGATAGCTTTCTCGCTTCGTATTATAGCAACAATAATAATTTCTTGACAATATGTTTCCAACACTTCATATGCGACTTTCTATCTTTAAAATCATAATCTGTTAACGGGCTTCATAATCGAGAGCATGTAGGCCGACTGTTGCAGTAAGTGCGCATTCTGTCACCAAGCCGACTTACACGTTTATGTCAGTGTGCCGCTAGCTGCCAGCTTTATAGACTATGCTAAGTGCCCGAATAATACCTCTAGTCGTCGGTAATACGCTGAATTGCCCACTTTAATAGGCCATGCGATTTACTAACACAAGTTTCCTGTGCATCTGTAAACTATCCGTATAATACTAAAACTGCATGAAAAACCTGTGTCTACGCGTGCAGATTTAACTGACATCGACAGTCGGAGATAGACTTTCTCCTATGTAAACGTTTGCAGCAATAATTAATTTTATGTGGTAATATTTTTCCAATATCTTTATTGCGAACGCTCCTAACAAATAGCCATCTATATAGCTAAAAATACAAGTTTCCTGAGAGCAAACATACGACGACTGTTCTACTAGTCGCGTTTCAAAATACACAATATTTAACTTGTTATTTGTTGAAGTGCAGTGTGACTGCACAGCAACAGCTTCCAACTAATAAACTAAGCTATTTTCTGGATAGAAACTCCACTAGTCTGAAAGTACCATTAGAGTATGGCACAAAATTAGATTTTTTGTGTTGTCATGGTTTAGGGGTGCATTGCTTAATTGCTTGTATTGCTATGAAGACTCTATTCACAGAGCTCAAGTGACATCCGTCACCATCCAATTTACAAGAACCGATTGCACCTGACGGTTTTGTGGTTCTTCGCTATATATTTCGCTATATAAGTCACATAATGATGTTACTATAGTATATTTAAAACGCATAATCTGATTTTTTTTTTTTTCTAAATTGCTGCCTGGAAAATTCGTGAAAACATTAGAATTACCTACATGGGTACTCTGGGTAAGAAATGTTTTCATGCCCCGTGGGAGATGAGCTAGTATATGCTTGGCGGGAAATTTAAAATTGAGAGAAAGGCGTGGTCACGCGCAATGAAAAAATAATCCATAATATTATTAGCGTAAAAATGATAGGTAGTAGTTGTACATCAGTGATGTCTACCGAAAAAAAAATTCTCCATCGGTTCTTAAGAGTAGGTACTCATACCTACAATCGTATTGTTATTACATGGTAAGTAAAGATTAATTTAATACAATAATGTCCTTAATTTTGTATATCTTGGGGTAGGTAATATAGCGACATTTTTTAAATTTTACAAGGGGCAAAAAACATAGATTTCTTCCATCATCCTTCTAAATTTCTACTCAGGCCTTTTGTCGGGCGGCTCGTGTGGGCCTCCGTAAATTGTGGTTTTCTGTTTGTTGGTGACCATTGATTAATTACTACATGTATTAAGTGCGCGATAATACTGACCGATAATCCTTGACAAATATCCTCAAATATGCAAACACCAGCACCTAACTATCTTTAATACAGCCGTCGTGAATAGCCGATATATTGTTTTTTCTATATCAAAAATAGCACTGCCTCTGGAGCAATAGACTCGCCGGGAACTCTATCTAAACTTTCCATAAATATTCCCCGTAAAAACCCCTTCGCGACAACCCTATTCTTTTACCCCCCTGGTACACACTAACTACAGAAAAAATTCCTATATATTGGCCGAGCCTCCCAATAACTTCAAAATAAATTATCTAACAAACTTTGAATATTAGACGTATTTAAGATAAACCATAGTGAAGTGCGGCTCTTTTGCTGTCCGAGTGAAAATCTCACTTGTTGAGTTAGCATTTGTTTTTTTTTCTTTCTTTTTTTCTGATAATTTTTTCTAGTATAATCTTAACGATGTGAATATTTTTCTTTCTTTTTTATCTTTGTCTTGTTACTACCTGTGAAAACCTGTAATTGGGTCTACTCTGTTTTCTTTTAATGTTATTTATATAGTTTTTGACTGTTGGTTTTCCTGTAAATAAATAATTTTAAAAAAATTAAGGACTTTTAGCCAATCAACTAAAGGTGGAACAACCAAAAATCGAGGCGCGGAAGCGCCGAAAGGCCCCGCAGGGCTAGCACATAACAGACTGTTATCTGCTAGTAACAATTATTTTTATAGCACGTTTTTATAGACAGTTATATAAAACGTGTAAAAAAATCGTTGCACTTGTGCTGAGAAACAGGGGACTACGATTTTACGGAGGAACGACCCGGGTCACGTGATCACGCTTCCTCTTAAGCTCAGCATGATTGGTTACAGCGCAAACTTACATTTGCTCCAGGGAAGTAGAGCCGAGAAACTTTGTTAGCGAGTCTAAAGTGCTGGCGCAATTATTTGAATACGAGAGAATTAGATTGAATTGAAGTATGAAACTAATAACAGAAATCTGAGCTGTGTTAAAAGAGCATACTCCACCACGTGACTCGCGGCCCCGCTTCCCATGCAAACGTATTCCTCGATTTTCTCCCTGGAATTTAATATTATGGCAATGATTTCTTCACACATTTTAGATATCAACCAGATACGTGTTTGCATCGTCTTACTTTTTAAATATTTTATTCGTGAAAGGAGATAAATAAATTATTAAAAAATAAGACGATACAAACACGCATCTGGTCGTTATCTAAAATGTGTGATAAAATCGATTGCCCGAATGTTAAATCTACTGCACAGTTTTCTTGTCAGAAAACTGTGCAGTCTGTCAAAAGACACGCTAAAATATGTGTATTTTTTAAACCGCTATTGTAAGTGATTATCGTATGTTTGCTCACAGGAAATTGTCCGGATCAAAAAATTTTGTAAGGATTTTTTTCTCAGAATACCATGAACAATCACCCTCCGGAGTTTCGCGGTCTCATCGTGGGACACGGTGTATAAGTGGTCTAACTAAAAAGGTGTTTTATTTATTAAACGTTTACATTAAAAATACATTAACTATCAGTATAACGTCGCGCGTCGCGTCGGCCATACAGTTTTCCATACGTTTTCATTTTATTCGGGACAGTTTTCAGACTGCACAGAAAAAGTTTGCTGTCCCGTATAAAGCTAGCTTAACGATTTAGCGCCAGTCCAAGGTATCATACGTACGCTGTTAACATTTGTAAGTATATAAACATATAGACATGCTAGTACTAATTAGGTATCACGTAGGTAGGTTTTAATAAGTGATTTTTTTTTTAGTCAGTAATTTTTGGTAGATCATTATATAGACTCAACACACATTGTAATTTTTGGCTTGTAAGAACTGTTGTAAAAAATGTTGGGGGGTTTAATGTTTTTTTTACACATTCAAAAAGCTTCATTTGAGATACCTAGGACTGGAATAATTATTGTAACACGTGGGCATTAAAAATAATGCTTTTTCATCATCATTATTATTATTGTCGACAGATAAATTGCTAACATTAAAAGGTAATTTCATATGTCATGATCTCTTAGAACTTGGCGCCCGCCGAAGCGTCAGACTGATCATCTTGCCCTCATGTAACTAATGATCAAATTCACTGCACTGACGTGTGCCGAATAAAGTGCCCTATGCACCATTGGGTGCGATATAGGAGAGAGCAGTAGTAGTAAGTACTAAGATATTTAGATGTCTTTTATTTAATTAATTTGACATTTATTATTTACAAAACCGATTAATTACATTTGAATAAAAGACAAGTCTTACCTTGAGAAGGATGTCCACTATCTTGACAATGATGAGAGATCTCTGGCGCTGTCTGTGTGGAATATTTCAAGTAAGGGATAACTCCAAATGCGAATCCTGTAAGAAATATAATACAATATGTGTCAATTAAAATCATCTGATCGTGTCTGACGAAGAGAGAGTAGCTAAACGCTTTAACATCGCTTTCTGTCTGTCTTTTCTCTTTCTACCCACAATGGAAATACGCGAACGCGTCATCTACTACCGCAACATAATGGAATGTGCGTATTTTGGCGGTAACGCTAACTAACTAAACTAACTTACTAAGTTTTTACTGTGGGAATGGCGAATTTTGTAAATGAAAATATTCATTTCAAAATTTCTGATAAAAGATACGAAAATAGCTAAATTAAATTAATATTATTACTTCGATATATTTTTTTATACCAATGTAAAAAAAATAATGTTACAATAATTTTACTTTTTATATTTAATATTGTTATTTAGTGTATTTAACGTAAATAAATTTCGCTAACAGACAAAAGAACAACGTATTACAATGATATACAAAAACGACACAAACAAACAAACAAAGAAACAAACAAACAAACAAACAAACAAACAAGTGATAAAAATAAACTAGATAAACAAACAAGCAACACAAACAAACAAACAAACAAACAAAACAAACAAACAAACAAACAGACAAACAAACAAACAAACAAACAATGAAAAAAATAAATAAATAACATGCCTCAAACAAACAAATCAAACACACAATGGCTTAAGTCAACATTTATAACACACGATATAAAATAAAATAGACAAACGATATACAACTATCTCATACACAACAACATAATAAAATAAATAAAATCTAATATAGGTAGATGGGTAATCTCATACCTTTCAAACCATGTGGTTACGGAGCTTCGTTTACCGATATTGGCCATACCTTAAATTGTCCGATTATTGAATTAAAAAATCTGAAATCAACTCAAAGCGCAGATACATAATAGTGAGAATTTTTCAACCCTTTTATTTGTAATTGTTATTTTACTTACATGAAGCTGTTCAACTTAGAGAATGCCAATAGATCCCTTTTACAAAACCCCTTTCTTGAATACATCGGATTTATCTGAATTAAATTGTAATAATTATGCATGACTAACAAGAAAACACAATATCAAAAAATATTAAAACTTTTCAAAATTGTTATGATTTTTCAAAATTTGCATTTTTTAGGTATGAAAAATAACATATCATGCCTAAAATTTCTTTATTTACAAACACGGAAGATATGATGCATAATATCGAATATTCTATACAGAAAACATGCTAAATCTAGCATTAAAATAACTTATTTTATTTAATGAAGTTATGAAATAAAACGCACTTTTGTTTTAAGGCCCCTTACGGGGTCCCCCATACATTCATGTACGTCAAGGCAAAAATTCCCTGTACTTCATGTTTCATTAAATAAAAAGACCGATAAAAATATGACGCAATTATTAAATTTTTTCTAGTGAATTTTCTGACTAAATTTTTATTTAAATATTTCGTTGAATCACAATTAATTTAAAGAAACCCCCTGTTTTTAATAACATTTGATGCATAACACAAAAACAGTACATATAAGATGTATTAAAGAATACGTATATATCTAGTGCATTATCTGATTAAAATTTGTAAAAACATTAGTAGATTTTTGATTATATTAAATTCCGTAGATTTTAACCATATTAAATTTGAAAAAGATTAATCGTGTACGCGATGCACGCGATGTACGCGATGCAAAAATAATAATGAAACCAAACAGCGCGACGTTTTCGATCGGATTTTTGTCGTGTTTTAAACGAGCGCTCATCCGGCGCTTACTACATTTTACAATTAACAAAGGGCAAAATAAGGGTAGGAGATACCCGTCTGTCCAATAAATACGCGAACTGGTGCAATCTGTCAGCCAAAACATTGATGCCAACAAAATAATTTTTTATTTACCTGTTAACCCAGCGTATTTAAGTTCCTTTTCTCCAACTGGCAAGGGTATGGTGTCCACGGTATCCGTGTACCACACCTTAGAGTCACTTTCTTCCTTGATCTCTTTCGCATCTTGTTTCTGTAAAAACACATCACATTTGAAATATTTATTTATTTATTTAATTTGTACAAAATACTTTGCACTCTCAATTGAGTTACAAAACTCATTCTGGGACAGATATTAGAAAAAGAAAGACTTAATATTACAATACTTCAGATTACAGAGTTAACAATGCTAAATCTAATAATACAATAATCACAGAAGGAACAATAATCACAAAAGGAACAATATAGAAAAATTGGCCATTATCATTATTAATAAAGATATTTAAAAAGTTGTCTTTTAGTGCTTTGTTTTGGGATTTCGCCGTCTTTTGATTTTTAATTTCGTTTGGTAGTTTATTGAATTGAGTGCGGGCAATGCTTTCTAAAGATTTTGTAAATAAGTATTTCATGTTGATCCCTTATGAAAATCGAACCGCGTACACGGTAGCCAAATGCATTGCCACTTTGCTACGAGGCAGAGATAATAATAATAGTAATATAGCGTCATTTTTGTAAAAAAATAACCTCAACGACGCTTTACAATAAAAATGAAAGCTACTGTTTTAGAGGATTACCCACCTACCTCCCGATTAATATTGCAGAATGTTGTTATAATGCAATAATAATGAGGGAATCCACTGTTTTCTAAAGTAATTTTTTTCTATAAACTTACTATTTAACTAAACAAAAAAATATATTTAATATTTTTTTATAAGTTATTGATGAAGATACGATTTTTTAAAGTTGCACATTTCAAATACCGCGCCAAATACTACCATGTACTAACTGCGTCATTTTTGCAGGAGTGACGTCATAAAACGGGTGTTTTAAGGCCATGGTATTTCTCCAGCCAGTAAAAAAACTGTCAAAAATCTATGCAAACTGACGCGGGAAGCACAGATAAAATATACCGTCGACTCAACTGTCATATACTGTTAACAGCTGTTCTAGGTAGACTGAATGGCGGCCATCTTTTTTGCAATAGAAGCTTGTATGTAGATTGTATTCCATATTAAAATGCCATGGAACGCGGCTACGGGGGTTTAAAAACGGAAACCGGAAACACTACACTTAGATACAAGGAGTGACGTCATTGTTTAAGATTTTGAAATGAATGCTATTTTCAACATTTTTTTTTAATTTTTGCGTGCGTTTTTGGGATATTTCATCCCACTTCAAAATTTTTAAATATTCGCGTCTACATGAAAGCATTTTTAAAAAGTGGATTTCCTCATTCAAGGTTTTTATAATTAGGACGTACCTACATAAACATGTGTAAAACAAACACCTCGATGAACAGCGGGAACCTGAATCTACGT
>JAGVSP010004265.1:0-28302 GCA_022494985.1 Micrasema minimum
TTTTTGTGTTCTCACCGGGAATCGAACCCGGAACCTCCGTATCGTGAGTCCAGCGTCTTAGCCATTACGCTACGGAGGCCGCTATTAATTTAAAGCAGTAAAATATTGTTTTGATAAAAGTATAAAGAGCTTGAATTTAAAATATTTTGAATTCTGGAGCGTGATAAAATACACACAATATCGGTATAAGCGATAAATTCTATATTGGCACTTTATCTCAGAAAATAAAACATAAGCATAAAAGTACTAGCGTCAGCAGTTCTAAATCAAAGAAAATGCATTGGAACGTGAAGATTTATGTGTTCTGTAAAGGAGAAATGTATTTTCAAAGCAATGCATCAAAATACGAATGTGACAGAAATGTCAAATTGATCTTTCCATGTTTTCATTTTAATATTTTCCGAGAATTGAGATTTCTTACTGACGCGACGCATTGACACGATATTTCAAAATAAAAATCATCTAGATATTTAAAATGAAGTATTATTGGCAACAACATTTTTAACGAATACAAATACTTGTAGACAAATTACTTGTAAACAAATTATTACAAAATGTTGTTGTTTAAAATATTTACTGGTAAAAATAAAAAGCAAAAAAAAATTGGAGAGACATCTTCAGGCGTCTTCTAGTAAATAATCAAGTTCAGATGAACCTTACCTATAAAGATAGATTGCCAAAAAAATGCTTATCTTTCTTCTCAACAGACTATGGGGAAAAAATATTAAAAATTTTGAAAATCTGTCAAAAACACAACTCGCATGTGGATTCTTCTATAAAAACTCAACATATATACAAGTTTCAAAAATTTGTCATACATGTTTGTCAGATGATGGGTGGAATGGGGAATGTTGTAATACATCTAATGGCCACTTAACTCAGCCAATGACAGGTCATAAGCCCTGTAAACGCCTAGATAACCCAAATTCGTTTCCAGAGTTTCTCTTTCTCTGTTGATATATCAAAAATATCTGAAGTATTATTGTTTCATTATAATATTGAACTTCATAAAACAACATCATAAATAATGTTTTTGGTTCTAACAGTGTTACATTTATTTTGTAAAACATGTTGTGCCTTGTCAGGGCAATTTTAAACCAGGGCGCAGGGGCGTGGTTTAAAAATATCCCAAAAAGGCGAAACAGTTGATACAAAATAAAAGTAGTATATCGCTGGTCGCCTAGAAGTAAAAAATACAAATAAAAATATAAAAATGAAAAGACCTCTATAAAGAAAACATCAATAGACATACTCTGGTAAATACTTTTTATCAGAAAAACAAATATAATGTTTTCTTTCCACATCTTCAGTTATCCCGTTAGTCCCGAAACACTTCATTTGGAAATAATAAATATTTACAGAAATGTATTTATTACATTCAAGGAGATTTTACTTACTATAACATCAATAATAAAATTGAGAGAAAATAAGGTAAGTAAGTTGTCGCTTACATTTTTCAAAGGAAAATGAATCATAACGACAGTGGAGTTGCTTGACTGTTAAAAATATTTGAATATCGTATAAATTGACGGCGTTTTCTACCATAAAATATTAAAAAGGTATTATTGATATTCCAACAGAGACAGAGGAACTCTGGAAACGAATGTGGATTATCTAGGCGTTTACAGGGTGCACCTTTCATTGGCTGGGTTATAAAGCAAATAAAAATTGGAGAGACATCTTCAGCCGTCTTCTAGTAAGTAATTAAGTTCGATCGTGCTTTTGCAGCGGTAACCCCATCTGCCTGGAATCGACTGCCTTCACACTTACGCACCATTCAGAGCCCTAATCAATTTCCGACTCAATTAAAAACGCATTTAAAAAATCTCAAATGCAAATTCACAGAATGCGTAATTGCCCTGGTCTGCTCAGCTTAGGTTAGACAGTATCTTTAATTTTTTGTAAAGCGCCCCTTAAGGTGATTTTTCACTGAAATGGCGCTTTACACGGTGTAACAAAACTCGATGTTTAAGCGGGAAACCAGTGAATCTACGTCATATTTGGAGTCAATTTAAATTTTGATTTTTAAGGATGTCTAGGCAATTATTACAGAAACTATGGACAGTCATGGTTGACTCACGCTGAACTAAGTGGCAAATTGATTTATTACAATATTCTCCAACAAGTATTTGGTCACACTCAAAATATTGTTTAAATATTTTTTTCATTATTTAAAACGAAAACCTTTCAATTAAGTTGATAATAAAAAAGTAATTGGGCTGTGGTTTAACGATAGATTCGTGGACTACGGATTGGAATTTCTAGGTTTGAATCCCACTCCACCACAACTTGTTTTCTGTTTTCTGGCAAAGTTACTTCCGACTATTTGAAAGTGTCCGCCTCGTAGCATAGTGGTAGCGCATTTGGCTACCGAGCCTGAGGTCGTGGGTTCGATTCCCGTAGGGGGTCAACATGAAATATTTATTTACATGAGATTTTCATATTAATATTTCATGTGTGATACCTTAGACTGGTACTGAAGCGTAAGACTGATCATATTGCCTTCATGTAAAAAAAATGATCTAGATACACTGCACTTGGGGTACCAATTCTGTGCCCTATGCACTGTTTGGTGCGATAAGGGGAAGTAGTAGAAGTATTTGAAAGTAGCTCCAAAATTGAAATATTTCGGTATATTAAAAGTACTCAAATTTTTTTTTTAATGCATAAAAAAAGGAAAAGGAAACGCTCAAGCAAACATGTTGAAAATGTATCCACCAGCTTCAAACGATATTTTAAGGGATTTTCCATAAGACGCTTAGTTTATTTAGTTACTTCCATACATACTAGTACTATGTATATTCTAGATGTCTAGATCTAGATGACTAAGTGAGACCATAATAGTTGGATCAAATCTCCGTTGATAAATGGTGGTTATTTAGAGCTTACAGTAAGCATCTTCATTCAGCAGAAGACATTATATTTTGTCTTCTGTTTACTGAGAGACTCACTCACTCTTAAACTGAATGTAAAAATGAATATGAGCAAGGATGTTGGTATAGCGATTTTGATTTGTAGTTTATAAATAACATAAACCGCGATCCAAAATTAAAAAAGTATAAATTTGATTAACTAACAAACTAACTATCGAGCTATTCTCTAAAGAGGTAGGCAGAAAAGGCACACTTCTCTCGCTTCCTCCGCATTCATACATCTTCTCATGTACACACATCGACTTTTCACATCTACATTTAAGTACGTTATGTTATCGACTTCTAGACAAGCATATTTAAATTTAATTTATTCGTTGATCAAAATTTAATTATATAAAAAATATTACATTAAAGAAATTATTGCAAATCAGCTTTTTTCAGATAATTCTATTTTAAAACTGCCGAAAAAGGATATTAAAATATGTGTGAAATGCAGCACTCGTTAAATTGGTTACATATTTAATTATGATGAAATAAAACGATGTTATGTGTTACTATTGGTTTATTCTATAGAAATAGAATTTACTACACTACCTGGTTTCGGGAGTAAAGTTCTCCCATCGACTTGTGTAAAGACACAAGGTTACATATTTATTATTAACGACTTCGGTTACTATAAATACATGATTTAAAAAATTGGTATGTTACTTGTCAAAATAAGTATATCCTATTTTACTAAGTTAGTAGCTTTTTTCCCATTGTTATTCTATTATTAGTTTTTAAAAAAAAGTAATATCATGAGTTATAATACTACTACCGGTGCAGCTGATTGCGCGATTTTTGACGATTATTTTTTGATACGAGAAAGCTGTATGCGTGCGAGAATTTAAGAGATGAATAAGGCGGAGAAAGAGGCCGAACGAAAAACTCTCCCAAACGATACCAGGAGACCTTAACCCGGCAATTTAGTAGAAAAATTGCCCTTACCTTGGTCTTATGGAGACTGGAAAAGGAGGAGACCTTCTGTGCTGCACTTCACCAAAATAACGTCAAAAAAACACAAAACAGATCACAACGATTTCAGTAACGACACAATCACACAATGGATGCGGTGTTTATATAGTTCAAGTTAATTTTATGTTAATTTAATAAGAAAAATACGTGATCGAAATATGCGTGCGGGTTTTGTAGCGGATGCGGTATTGTTACAACTTTTTGACTACCCACGAAGTGCCATAGATAATTTGGTTTTGTGGATAGAGGACAGTATACACAAGGAATATACGAGTAGGAACCAAAGATTTGCTGGGGCAGCTTGTTCCAAGAATGACTAGCACAAATCATCACCAGCAACGTCCCGAGAAAACAAACCCATCGGCAAAACCAACTACTTTTCCTTATCTGCATCCGATGGTGCGTAGGTATTGGTACATTAGTAAATCAAGTCCAGTGTATCTTGATAATTTTATTTCATGAAAGTAGGATGATCAGTCTGACGCTTCAGTGCCAGTCCAAGTACATATAAAATATTAATATGAAAAATCACATCTAAATAAATATTTATAGTTAAACATAGTAATATAATACATGAAATGCAACGTTTGATATTTTTGGTTTACGATTATTTAGCACAAATAGTAAAAAAATTACGTTTCCCTCCAAGTCAATAACTTTATATGTCTTTTACATATTTCGTGACTAAAACTGCATAAACTATGTATACTCGTATGATTTTAGCGATGGTGCTTCGTATTCCATTTTGTTTAAGACATGCTTCAGTAAAAGTTTGAACATGATACTTCTAAGTTCTAAGCATCAACGAAAATGCAATGCCTTTGGTATGTATTAAATTACATTATTGATGTACGCCAAATCAGCAGTCTACAACATTTTTTAAATCTGCCAATAAAAAATCGAATAAGTTTTCTTTAAGAGTCGTTGTCCGCTTCGTAGCATAGTGGTAGAGCATTTAGCTACCGCATGAGGTCGCGGGTTCGATTTCCGTAGGGGTTTTAAATTTTAATATAAAAAAAAATATATATTTATAGGTAAAAAATAAACATTTGAGCTCTTATTATGTAGGTACTCAAATATTTCAATTTCCAGATACTTTCAAAAAGTCGGAAATAACTGTGCCAGGAAGCAGAAAACCAGTTGTGCTGGAGTGGGATTCGAACCTAGAGATTCTAGTCCGGAATCCCCGAATCTACCGCCAGACCACAACCTGGTTCAGTTATTTCGCTATTTTCTTAGAAATTGGTTTGAAGTAAATTTTTTTTTTCTTTGTGGCGGTTAACAAATCTGGAATATCATTTTGAAAACATGAAAATTCTAACGCTGGCTTACGATGTAGACTTAAAAGGAACATTAGAATTCTAATGAGAAACAAAAAATTTTCAATATAGGTTGAAAAAGGTAATTTCTATACCTAAACCTTTATTGTTATAACTACAGATATTTAATATCACTAGTGATAGAGTTTCACTTCTAGATGACGTACGTATTTAAAGCTATAATGCCAAAAATATCTCAAAAAAAGTTTACGATCCCTTTCTGGGTCGCAACCTTAAGGTTTCAGACCACTGCACTTTATGCTTAAGAAAACGAAACACCTTGAAGAAACAATGGATTGTGCACTTAATCCGAGGTATAATATCGAAGCCTTACAACATGAAACCCCTGACGTGCTAAAATCGAAAATATTATCTATTTTGTCTGCAGTCTAAGTTCAAGGGTTCATATCCATCGGGACTTTAAATCTACTTGCCATTAAATCGATAAATAGGTTCAACTGGGGCGAATGCGTCACCGGGGAAGTTATTATTCCAATTTATTTATTCAAAATGAGGTATACATATTATATCTATATATATAAAAATGAATGTAAGTTTGTATGTTTGTATGTATGTCCTCAATGGATTCGTAAACCGCTTATCCGATTGCAATAAGTTGTTCTAGAGGGTTGTTTTATTCACTCCTGGAAGGTTCCTGCATTATAACATCCATTTTATAATTTTTGTATTTGTGTATTTGATATGATTTAGTGACAGTTCCGGGTGAATTTTAGATGCGCCATGTAACCGATAGAACTGCATAGCTAAGTACATAAGCTTATAAAAAATGTCGTCAAATAATGCTGTACAGCAAAAGGCGCTAATGTCGTTTTCATCACGTATACAATTTATTTTTATACACCTCGAACTTTCAATTACATTTTTAAATTTATTTACACCCCGATTCGGACTTTTTTCACAATAAATAAGTGCCGTGAATTGGTTTTGAGCTATCGAGTGCATTTTTTACCTCCGAAAATGTTTTTTTGTTCAAGATTTCTGTGTTAGTTTCATCGTCAGTTTTTCTCTATGAGAAAAAAAATCGTTTGACAAGGGCTTCTCCTGATCGAGAATAACTCTGCAGAGCTCTGTTTTTTGCAATAAATAGAAAGAAGACAAAATTCCAACTTCAAAGACACCTAAAAATCGTTTCTAGCTGGGAAAATAAAAAAGTTATAACGTTTTAAAAACATTATTTTTTACTATATAATATTTTAAGTTTAATCTGTTATATTTTTTATGGCTATGGAATAAAATCATTAACAGACAGTGAATTCGTAATAAAAAGTACCTACCTTATAATTCGTTTGGAGTTTATATTATAGGTAGTCGAGCTACAAGAATCTTTGTTTGAAATTTGGAGCATTTGCTACTACTACTCTCCCTTATCCGCACCCAATGGTGCATAGGGCACTGCATTGGTACACCAAGTGCAGTGTCTCTTGATCATTTCATTACATGAAAGTAGGATGATCAGTCTTACGCTTCAGTCCCAGTCCAAGGTATCGCACATGAAATATTAATGTAAAAAATAACATGTAAATAAATCATATTTCATCTTGACCCTCTACGGGAATCGAACCGGCGACCTCATACACGGTAGTAAAATGGGCTACCACTGTGCTACGAGGTGAACATATGGATCATATGGACTCGCACAATTCCCGAAAAATATATATTCTATTTGTATAATGCCGAATGAGTTTTAATTTTTTTTTTAATTTAATAATCATCATCACCATTACTTACTATTACAGAATTGCTTCCCATGCACGCCCTGATTTCGAATCTAGCGTTTATTTTTAATCCAAGATGGCGGTCGTCCCTTTTTTCAGAAAATGAAGATGGGTATCGTTTTAATGGTTTTTGGGGGCCCTGATTTCGAATCTAGCGTTTATTTTTTATTCCAAGATGGCGGTTGTCTCTTTTTTTCACAAAGTGAAGAAGGGTATCGTTTTAATGGTTCTTGGGGGCTCTGATTTCAAATTTAAAGTTTATTTTGATATCCAAGATGGCGGACGCACCTTTTTTTCATAAAATGAAGATGGGTATCGTTTTTAGGGCATATGGACGTCCTGATTTCGAAATTAAGAGTTTATTCGGAAATTCAAGATGGCGGACACACATTTTTTTCATAAAATGAAGGTTTGCATCGTTTTTAGGGCGTGTTCGCGTACTGATTTCAAATTTAAAAGTTTATTTTGATATCCAAGATGGCGGACGCACCTTTTTTTCATAAAATGAAGATGGGTATCGTTTTTAGACGATACGGGCGTTCCTGATTTTGAATTAAGCGTTTATTTTTAAATCCAAGATGGCGGACGCACATCTTTTTTATAAAATAAAGATTGGTATCGTTTTTTAAAGGGTTTTGGGTGACCTGTTTTCGAATATAGAGTTTATATTTGAAATCCGACTTGACGGACGCGCACCTTTTTTTCATCTAAGAGTAAATTCCATTCATGCGTCGGACCTGCCACACACATTTAAAAAAAATAAATGTCCAAGGGTAATAGAAGTCCTCATATTAAATTTACGAGTCGGACAGCCAAAAAAATTTAATTGTTTATGCCAAAGACGGATAAACAAAAAATATATTATAAAATACCTACCATGAAGCACTTTGAAAAATAAAGTCACCAAAATAAAATAAATAACATTTACACTATACCTTTATATAAATACGAGTATACACATTATACGAGTTATTCAATTTTCATAAATGCATTTATCATCAGAGAAGAAAATACAAAGCATTCCTTCCTATTATACCAATTCCCAAGAAAACGAGATTAATCTTTCAAATTTCAATCGATATTTCTAGAATATTACCTGTTTCTTCTGCGGCAGCAACGCGACGAGGGTATCAGCTAGTTTTTAAATAAAAAGCACAAAAAATAATAACAAACAAAAAAAAAACATATATAATATATTTATATATATTGAATGTATGTTAATACCTTACCTTTGAAAAAACAATTGCTTGAAAGTGGGCATTGTAAGAAGTCGGAATAATCGACGTGGGTGCATGAGAAGATGTATGAATGTGGAGGAAGCAAGATAAGTGTGCCAGGACAGAGTGGTGTGGCGGTCCATTCCTCTCTGCCTACCCCTTCGGGGAAATGGCATGACGGTTAGTTAGTTATCTTTGAAAGTTTTTTTTTTTCACACTTCGATCATACCAAGGACAATTTCGTGGCTTGGCAAATTATGCAATATTATATTATATCTATATTTGGTAAACAGAAGAGAAAATATTATCTTGGTAGGAATTAAGCTTATGTCGTGAGATATTATGATTACATAATATTCAATTGTTCATTCCCTTATCTGTACTTAATGGTACACAATTTAAAAATGAATAAAAAATAGTGGTTGTGATTCTCATGAAAATTCAAGATTTTTAAAAAATCGGTAAATATTTTTAATTTAGTACTTTTTAAAGTAATAATTCCTCAAAAATCTATGGAGCGGCATGTAATCGATTAGTAGGGAGCGCGCGCCCCTGCCTGATGGTGGTTATGGCAACCCCATATCTCGATAGCCGGGAACTAGGAACTTAACGTTGGCGCCGGTAGGCGCCTAGCTAGAGACTTCACTTCCTCTTGGGCTCCCGCTGCCGCCCGGCCGCTTCCGACACACTCCAGAACATCTCGTGATCAATTCCTCAATCATTGCTTTAAATATAACGTGTACATAGTTTAAGTTACCTTTGTTAAAATAAAACAACCTGCATTACGTAAGTAACATCTTTTATTTAATGCAATACTTAAACTCATTCAATAAAGTTGACGAGATGGTATTTTACCATCCAAATACCATCTCGCCACAGTGGTGACCCCGAAGTAAATTCAATCTAAAACACGCTAACGTAAACTCATTTTTCCCCTCGTAAAATCCCGCAAGTAAGTTTTTCCGCGAGAAATTCTCATGATTACAAAAAGTATTGTTGCATTTTCAGTATATTACCACACACTTTTTAAACTTTAAAATTGTTAATAATTTCTTGTTACAAATCCGCGCATCAATACAAAATTTCTTCGTTCGTTTTTAATTTTGACCGTTTTCCGAAAACGGCATATAAAACACGCGGATAGCATATTGACACCTTAATGTGTGTGGGTACCTCCATAACGCGCTTAAAACTTAAAATACTTTATATAAAGTGATAGAAACAGCAATTTAAACAACCCTAGCAGGCTACCAAATAAAATCTAAAATTTGAAAAAAAAAAAAAAAAAAAGTAGGTACACCAACTTTCACACAAATTAATATCACATGTCACATTTCCACGCCGTGATCAAAGTTACGCGCGAATGACTACCATCACGGCTAAATATGCCAACTTAGCATAACGGAAAAAAAAAACTATAATATTTGTGACATATTGCATAACCTCGAATACTTTTTTTTTCGTTTTAAGACATTTCATCTGTACTGGCATTTTCGGGCCTATCACAGGGTTACGAACAATAGGTTCCTACAACATAAACAAATATTAATTATTAACAAAAATTAATATACGACACGGGACGCGGCAGCGGGAATCCAGGTGAGTAGTCCCCATTTATCACTTGTCAAACTTAGAGTCAATTCATCAGCCTACTTAGCGTCTCATCAACAGTATTTCATCCATCATCATTTAATTTTCTCTTTTTATTTCGATAGAACAAACATTTACTTTTTTGCCTTATTTCCTAACCTGTAATTAAAGACGCCTAATTATTTGTTCGTAATAATGCTTTGCAAACATTTATAATCTTAACATTAACTCTTTTATCCCAACAGTTGCACCCTTCTTTCATTCAATAACGAGTACTACCTACCATTGACTAACATAATATACTAATCTACTAACAACAAGACAACAAGAAAAAATGGATCCGGTAAAGAAGAACGCGACTGAAGATGCGAGTTTCCAGGAAATCCAAAGGGTCCAAATCAGATTACCAACATGTTGGAGAGACAACATAACCCTCTGGTTTGTCCAGGCCCGAGGCTCAATTCGCCACAACTGGAATAACGAAAGACAGCACAAAGTACTTCACCGTAGTCGCAGCAATGGACCCAGAGGACCCTACGTGTAGTCAGCGACATAGTCACTCAACCACCCAGCAACCAAATGTATGACAAATTAAAGGACTCACTGATTACTCGCCTGCAAGACTCAGAAGAAAAAAGACTCACAAAATTATTAACGGGAATTCAAACTGGGGGACAGGAAACCAAGCGAACTTCTCCGCTACATGAAGGAACTCGCATGGACGACGCTAAGCGACAATGCTATAATAAAAACACTCTGGGACACAACGACTACCCCCAACAAGCTCAGGCTATTATATCAGCTCTACAGAGACAGACCTAACCGCATTAGCCACAACAGCCGACAAGATAGTAGAGACTTGTGCCGGTCCGGAATTATACTCAATTGGAGGTCAAAATAGACAAAACCTGACAGACAGAATCCAACGATGTTGTAGAAGCAATAGCAACATTACAGAGACAAATTAAAAACCTTACAACTGAGATACAAGCACTGAAATTTAATAACGGTAGTGAGCAGCTCAGATATCCGAGGTCGCGATCCGGCAACAGATACAACACCAGACACCGTTCACCATCATATCGTTCGCCATCAAGGTCCCCAGAACGTCAACCGGATAGTCCATACTGTTATTTCCACGGAAGATTTTGGTAATAGGGCCAGGAAGTGTCAACAGCCCTGCGCATACAAACGAACGGCACAGGGAAACGAAGATCGGGGAGACACAGTAGAGGCTTGCGACTCTTCCGATAGTATTCACCGCCTCTTCGTAACGAGATAACGTAACAGGGACTCATACTGCTCGTGGACTCGGGCGCTGAGATCTCCGTCATTCCTAAGTCGAACATTAAAAATAGAACCATTCAACGCAAAACTGCAGACGCAACATTGTACGCAGCCAATGGGACAGTGATCAAAGCTTCGGATCGACAATCGTTGAATTAAACCCTTGGATTACGCCGGCAGATTTCAATGGAGATTCATTATCGCAGACGTTTCAAAACCCATATTAGGGGCCGATTTCCTCCATCATTTCAACATTACAGTCAACCTGAGAGAAAGAGGCAATTAGTGGATAACACTACAAAGCTAACAATCCAAGGGATTTCCGTCAACACACCGTCAAGCGAATATCAACAATAAACGCAAATGATGCTTATCACAACATCCTCAGCAAATTTCCTGCCATCACAAGAGCCAACATCAAAACCCACTGGGACGACTCGACACAACGTCACACATTTTATCGAGACAAAGGACAACCGACAACAGCTCGAGCTAGAAGACTCGCACCAGCGCAGCTCGAGGTGGCAAAAAAAAGAATTTAACTTCATGATCGAGCAAGGCGTATGCCGCCCATCCAAGAGCAATTGGTCCAGCCCATTACATATGGTAAAAAAACCCAACGGGGAGTGGCGACCATGCGGAGATTACAGACGGCTCAATGCACAAACAATACCGGACAAGTATCCTATCCTCAGATATACGACTTCGCGCACAAGTTAAATAGCGCAAAAATATTCTCATTGATTGACCTAACCAGGGCATACCACCAAATTCCAATTGAAACAAACGACATCCCAAAGACGGCTATTAATAACACCATTCGGCCTGTTTGAATTCACATCAATGCAGTTTGGATTATGCAACGCAGCCCAGACATTCCAAAGGTTTATGAACAGCATAACTCGGGATTTGGAATTTTGTTTTACGTACATTGACGACATATTAATCGCATCAGAAAACGAGCAAGAACACCGCCACCATTTAGAAACCTTGTTCGCGAGATTAAACGAATTATGGCTTAGTAATAAATGTAAACAAATGTCAATTGGAAAAAAGACATAAAACTTTTTAGGATATACTATCTCACAGGATGGAGTAAAACCAATTAATGAGAAAGTTCAAGCAATCCAAGATTACAAGAAACCAGAAAAAGCCAAAGATCTTCGCAGATTCCTCGGCTGAATGATCAATTTCTACCGACGATTCATTCCAAATGCGATAAAAGCGCAACACCTCCTATTCAAAGAAATCTCCGGGTTATTACCAAATGACAACAGACCCATCAAGTGGACGGAACCCTTGACTCAAGCTTTTCATGACTGCAAAGATTCACTAATGAAGGAAACTTTACTAGCTCATCAAGATTCAGACGCCAAAATCGCTATCATGGTCGACGCCTCCGATATTGCCATGGGAGCAGCGCTTTTGCAACAGTGGAAAGGTGGCTCATGGAAACCGCTAGCGTACTTCTCAAGAAAAGTTCAAACGGTGCACAGACAAGATACTCTACTTATGACAGAGAGTTAACAGCGATTTACGAGTCCATCAGGCACTTCAGACAGAATATAGAAGGTAGGAAGAAATTGTACAATTTATACAGATCACAAACCCATCACCTTCGCGCTCAACAAAAGGCATCAGTCGTCATCACCCAGACAAGAGAGACAACTCGACTTCATCAGCCAATTCACAAACGACATACAGCACATACCGGCGAAGAGAACGTTGTCGCCGACGCACTGTCAAGGATCGAGACGGTGAACGTAACAGCTAAACATTGACTATAATAAAATCACAACTCTCCAACAGGAATGCCAGGACCTCAAACACATAAAAGAAACCCCTACTGGGCTGGAAATGAGCAACTACGAATACCAGTAATGTTCACAAGATATCTGGTGTGATATCAGCACGGGAAGAATCAGACCATTCATCCCCAAAAGTATGAGAAGAGTTAAATAGAAAACGTCCACAACATTATTCACACCAGGTGCAAAAACAACAGTAGCTATAGTAAAAAAGCTCCTTCATTTGGCCTCATGTAGATAAGGACGTAAAAATGTTTGTCAAATCTTGCGCGACGTGCCAGAAGGTAAAGTCACAAAGCATACAAAGAGTCCACTTCAAATGTATCCACCACCTGAGAGGAGATTCGGGCACATTAACATCGATCTAGTAGGACCCTTGCCCACCGTCCAGAGACTACCAATTACCTACTCACAATCATCGACCGATTCACCAAATGGCCAGAGGCAATCCCACTAAAGGATATGACAGCGGAGACAGTGGCCCGTGCGCTCATGGAACATTGGATTTCCCGTTTTGGAGTACCAGATGCAATAACTACCGACCAAGGACGTCAATTCGAATCGCTACTCTTCAAAAATCTAACATAAACGCCTGGGCATCAACCACATCCGTACGACAGCGTACCACCCACAGTCAAACGGAATAGTAGAGCGCTGGCATAGAACATTGAAGGCAGCTTATAATGGCACATCCCGAAAGTCAGTGGACAGAAGCTCTACCACTAATACTACTTGGTCTGAGAAATGCAATAGAGATGAAACAACCAACTCACCTGCTGAACTCACATATGGCACCACGCTACGCATGCCATATGATTTCTTTATCAAGTCTACGCCAGACGAGCCTGAAAACTACCTGAGAAAACTGCAGAGTTTCTTCAACACAATAAAACCCACCAGTACTACCCACAAAAGTACGCAAAAAACATTCATTCACAAAGACCCTCAAAACATGCACGCACGTCTTTTGTGAGAATGGACGGGTACAAGAGACCGCTGCAACCACCCTACGATGGCCCATTCAAAGTCTTGTCCAGAGACGATAAAAATTTTATGATAAAAATGAAAGACACCCAAAAAAACCGTGTCAATAGACAGGGGTAAAAACCTGCATTCAGCGCAGTAGAGGACAGCACCAACCAACCTGATGGACCACCAACTACCCAAACAGCGCCGAGAGCAGAGAAGGAGAATGGTAAGATCAACAACAAGATCTGGTAGAACCGTGAGATTTCCGGATTACTACAAGGCTCACTTTGCCAAGTTAAGTACATCCCCTCGCGTATAAATTATATTCATATTAAACCTTCTCTATACCCTTATGTACAGCATAATCTAATAACATCTTTCCTATCATCCACGTACCTCTTACTCAACTATATTACAGAAACTTTTGTACTTCTGATTATAGGGGAATCTTGCAACACTGCTACTGTACATCACCAGATGAACTGGACTGTGGACGGACAGACCTCCTCTGGTACCGCAGAGGCTGGGGGGGAGGTATATGGCAACCCCATATCTCGATAGCCGGGAACTAGGAACTTAACGTTGGCGCCGGTAGGCGCCTAGCTAGAGACTTCACTTCCTCTTGGGCTCCCGCTGGCCGACGGCCGCTTCCGACACTACTCCAGAACATCTCGTGAGTATCAATTCCTCAATCATTGCTTTAAATATAAACGTGACATAGTTTTAAGTTACCTTTGTTAAATAAAACAACAACCTGCATACGTACAGTAACTTCTTTTATTAATGCAATGACTTAACTACTCATTCAATAAAGTTGACGGAGATGGTATGTTTTCCATCCAAATACCATTCTCGCCACAGTGTATAGGACACTACGTTTTATAGTTATTAGTAGTTATACCAGTGCAGTGGTAATAATCTAACTAACCTAACCATCACGCAATTTTCCCGTAGGGGTAGGCAGAGACGATAGAACGCCATACCACTCTGTTCCTGACAGAACTTCCTTTTGCTTCCTCTACATTTCATACTCTTCATGCCGATTATTCCGTACTTTTCACATGTATTGTCCACATTCAATGTACTTGTAGTACTTGGTCATGCCATGTTTACGATTATTTAGCACAAATAGTAAAAAAATTACGTTCCCTCCAAGTCAATAACTTTATATGTCTTTTACATATTTCGTGACTAAAACTGCATAAACTATGTATACTCGTATGATTTTAGCGATGGTGCTTCGTATTCCATTTTGTTTAAGACATGCTTCAGTAAAAGTTTGAACATGATACTTCTAAGTTCTAAGCATCAACGAAAATGCAATGCCTTTGGTATGTATTAAATTACATTATTGATGTACGCCAAATCAGCAGTCTACAACATTTTTTAAATCTGCCAATAAAATCGAATAAGTTTTCTTTAAGAGTCGTTGTCCGCTTCGTAGCATAGTGGTAGAGCATTTAGCTACCGCATGAGGTCGCGGGTTCGATTTCCGTAGGGGTTTTAATTTAATTATAAAAAAAATATATATTTATAGGTAAAAAATAAACATTTGAGCTCTTATTATGTAGGTACTCAAATATTTCAATTTCCAGATACTTTCAAAAAGTCGGAAATAACTGTGCCAGGAAGCAGAAAACCAGTTGTGCTGGAGTGGGATTCGAACCTAGAGATTCTAGTCCGGAATCCCCGAATCTACCGCCAGACCACAACCTGGTTCAGTTATTTCGCTATTTTCTTAGAAATTGGTTTGAAGTAATTTTTTTTTTTCTTTGTGGCGGTTAACAAATCTGGAATATCATTTTGAAAACATGAAAATTCTAACGCTGGCTTACGATGTAGACTTAAAAGGAACATTAGAATTCTAATGAGAAACAAAAAATTTTCAATATAGGTTGAAAAAGGTAATTTCTATACCTAAACCTTTATTGTTATAACTACAGATATTTAATAAAATGTAAGTTTGTATATGTATGTATGTCCTTTATAGATTTCGTAAACCGCTTATCCGATTGCAATAAGTTGTTCTAGAGGGTTGTTTTATTCACTCCTGGGAAGGTTCCTGCATTATAACATCCATTTTATAATTTTTGTATTTGTGTGTATTTGATATGATTTAGTGACAGTTCCGGGTGAATTTTAGATGCGCCATGTAACCGATAGAACTGCATAGCTAAGTACATAAAGCTTATAAAAAATGTCGTCAAATAATGCTGTACAGCAAAAGGCGCTAATGTCGTTTTCATCACGTATACAATTTTTTTTTATACACCTCGAACTTTCAATTACATTTTTAAATTTTTACACCCCGATTCGGACTTTTTTTTTTCACAATAAATAAGTGCCGTGAATTGGTTTTGAGCTATCGAGTGCATTTTTTTTTACCTCCGAAAATGTTTTTTTTGTTCAAGATTTCTGTGTTAGTTTCATCGTCAGTTTTTCTCTATGAGAAAAAAAAAATCGTTTGACAAGGGCTTCTCCTGATCGAGAATAACTCTGCAGAGCTCTGTTTTTTGCAATAAATAGAAAGAAGACAAAATTCCAAGTTCAAAGACACCTAAAAATCGTTTCTCTAGGAAAAAAAAAAAAAGTTAACGTTTTTAAAAAACATTTATTTTTTACTATATAATATTTTAAGTTTTAATCTGTTATAATTTTTATGGCTATGGAATAAAATCATTAACAGACAGTGAATTCGTAATAAAAAGTACCTACCTTATAATTCGTTTGGAGTTTTTTATATTATAGGTAGTCTACCTAGAAGTTTTTATTTCTCCTTCGAGCTACAAGAATCTTTGTTTGAAATTTGGAGCATTTGCTACTACTACTCTCCCTTATCCGCACCCAATGGTGCATAGGGCACTGCATTGGTACACCAAGTGCAGTGTCTCTTGATCATTTTATTACATGAAAGTAGGATGATCAGTCTTACGCTTCAGTCCCAGTCCAAGGTATCGCACATGAAATATTAATGTAAAAATAACATGTAAATAAATCATATTTCATCTTGACCCTCTACGGGAATCGAACCGGCGACCTCATACACGGTAGTAAAATGGGCTACCACTGTGCTACGAGGTGAACATATGGATCATATGGACTCGCATTCCCGAAAAATAAAAAAAATATATATTCTATTTGTATAATGCCGAATGATTTTTTTTTTTTTTTTTTTTAAATTTAATAATCATCATCACCATTACTTCCTATTACAGAATTGCTTCCCATGCACAGCATATGGATTTTTTTTAAATTCCAAAATGGCGGGCGTTTTTTTTTTTTCGTAAAATAAAGTAGGGTATCGTTTTAAGGGGTTTTTTAAGGGTGCTGATTTCGAATTTAGAGTTTATTTTTAAATCCAAGATGGCGGACGCAACGTTTTTTTCATCAAATAAAGTTGGGTATCTTTTTTTTTTAAGGGTTTTTAAGGGTCCTGATTTCGAATTTAGCTTTTTTATTTTTAAATCCAAGATGGCGGACGCAACTTTTTTTCATAAAATAAAGTTGGGTATCGTTTTAAGCGTTTTTAAGGGTCCTGATTTCGAATTTTTTTTTTTAAATCCAAGATGGCGGACATTTTTTTTTTTTCATAGAAGGATGTTGGGTATCGTTTTTAAAGTTTTTTGGGGGCCCTGATTTCGAATCTAGCGTTTATTTTTAAATCCAAGATGGCGGTCGTCCCTTTTTTTTTTTTCAGAAAATGAAGATGGGTATGTTTTAATGGTTTTGGGGGGCCCTGATTTCGAATCTAGCGTTTTTTTTTTATTCCAAGATGGCGGTTGTCTCTTTTTTTCACAAAGTGAAGGGGGTATCGTTTTAATGGTTCTTGGGGGCTCTGATTTCAAATTTAAAGTTTATTTTGATATCCAAGATGGCGGACGCTTTTTTTTTTTTTTCATAAAATGAAGATGGGTATCGTTTTTAGGGCGTATGGGCGTCCTGATTTCGAATTAAGAGTTTATTCGGAAATTCAAGATGGCGGACACATTTTTTTTTTTTTCATAAAATGAAGGTTTGCATCGTTTTTAGGGCGTATTCGCGTACTGATTTCAAATTTAAAGTTTATTTTGATATCCAAGATGGCGGACGCACCTTTTTTTCATAAAATGAAGATGGGTATCGTTTTTAGACGATACGGGCGTCCTGATTTTGAATTAAGCGTTTTTTTTTAAATCCAAGATGGCGGACGCACATTTTTTTATAAAATAAAGATTGGTATCGTTTAAAGGGTTTTTGGGTGACCTGTTTTCGAATATAGAGTTTATATTTGAAATCCAACTTGACGGACGCACCTTTTTTTCATCTAAGAGTAAATTCCATTCATGCGTCGGACCTGCCACACATTTTAAAAAAAAAAAAATGTCCTGGGTGTCTTTTTCTTTTTCAAGGTAATAGAAGTCCTCATATTAAATTTACGAGTCGGACAGCCAAGAAATTTAATTGTTTATGCCAAAGACGGATAAAAAAAAAATATATATATAAATACCTACCATGAAGCACTTGAAAAATAAAGTCACCAAAATAAAATAAATAACATTTACACTATACCTTTATACATACGAGTATACACATTATACGAGTTATTCAATTTTCATAAATGCATTTATCATCAGAAAGAAAATACAAAGCATTCCTTCTATTACCAATTCCCAAAGAAACGAGATAAATCTTTCAAATTTCAATCGATATTTCTAGAATTACCTGTTTTAAAAAGGCACAAAAAATAATAACAAACAAAAAAAAAACATATATAATATATTTATATATATTGAATGTATAATACCTACCTTTGAAAAAACAATTGCTTGAAAGTGGGCATGTAAGAAGTCGGAATAATCGACGTGGGTGCATGAGAAGATGTATGAATGTGGAGGAAGCAAGATAAGTGTGCCAGGACAGAGTGGTGTGGCGGTCCATCCTCTCTGCCTACCCCTTCGGGGAAATGGCATGACGGTTAGTTAGTTATCTTTGAAAGTTTTTTTTTTTCACACTTCGATCCTACCAAGACAATTTCGTGGCTTGGCAAATTATGCAATATTATATTATATCTATATTGGTAACAGAAGAGAAAATAATATCTTGGTAGGAATTAAGCTTATGTCGTGAGATATTATGATTACATAATTATTCATTTGTTCATTCCCTTATCTGTACTTAATGGTAACAATTTAAAAATGAATAAAAATATGGTGTGATTCTCATGAAAATTCAAGATTTTTAAAAAATCGGTAAATATTTTTAATTTAGTACTTTTTAAAGTAATAATTCCTCAAAAAATCTATGGAGCGGCATGTAATCGATTAGTAGGGAGCGCGCGCCCCTGCCTGATGGTGTTATGGCAACCCCATATCTCGATAGCCGGGAACTAGGAACTTAACGTTGGCGCCGGCAGGCGCCTAGCTAGAGACTTCACTTCCTCTTGGGCTCCCGCTGCCGCCGGCCGCTTCCGACACACTCCAGAACATCTCGTGATCAATTCCTCAATCATTGCTTTAAATATAACGTGTACATAGTTTAAGTTACCTTTGTTAAATAAAACAACCTGCATACGTAAGTAACATCTTTTATTTAATGCAATACTTAAACTCATTCAATAAAGTTGACGAGATGGTATTTTACCATCCAAATACCATCTCGCCACAGTGGTGACCCCGAAGTAAATTCAATCTAAAAACACGCTAACGTAAACTCATTTTTTCCCTCGTAAAATCCCGCAAGTAAGTTTTTCCGCGAGAAATTCTCATGATTACAAAAGTATTGTTGCATTTTCAGTATATACCACACACTTTTTAAACTTTAAAATTGTTAATAATTTCTTGTTACATCCGCGCATCAATACAAAATTTCTTCGTTCGTTTTTAATTTGACCGTTTTTCCGAAAACGGCATATAAAACACGCGGATAGCATATTGACACCTTAATGTGTGTGGGTACCTCCATAACGCGCTTAAAACTTAAAATACTTTTATAAAGTGATAGAAACAGCAATTTAAACAACCCTAGCAGGCTACCAAATAAAATCTCAAATTTTGAAAAAAAAAAAAAAAAAAGTAGGTACACCAACTTTCACACAAATTAATATCACATGTCACATTCCACGCCGTGATCAAAGTTACGCGAATGACTACCATCACGGCTAAATATGCCAACTTAGCATAACGGTAAAAAAACTATAATATTTGTGACATATTGCATAACCTCGAATACTTTTTTTTTCGTTTTAAGACATTTCATCTGTACTTGGCATTTCGGGCCTATCACAGGGTTACGAACAATAGGTTCCTACAAACATAAACAAATATTAATATTAACAAAAATTAATATACGACACGGGACGCGGCAGCGGGAATCCAGGTGAGTAGTCCCCATTTATCACTTGTCAAACTTAGAGTCAATCATCAGCCTACTTAGCGTCTCATCAACAGTATTTCATCCATCATCATTTAATTTTCTCTTTTTATTTCGATAGAACAAACATTTACTTTTTGCCTTATTTCCTAACCTGTAATTAAAGACGCCTAATTATTTGTTCGTAATAATGCTTTGCAAACATTTATAACTTAACATTAACTCTTTATCCCAACAGTTGCACCCTTCTTTCATTCAATAACGAGTACCTACCATTGACTAACATAATATACTAATCTACTAAACAACAAGACAACAAGAAAAAATGGATCCGGTAAAGAAGAACGCGACTGAAGATGCGAGTTTCCAGGAAATCCAAAGGGTCCAAATCAGATTACCAACATGTTGGAGAGACAACATAACCCTCTGGTTTGTCCAGGCCGAGGCTCAATTCGCCACAACTGGAATAACGAAAGACAGCACAAAGTACTTCACCGTAGTCGCAGCAATGGACCCAGAGACCCTACGTGTAGTCAGCGACATAGTCACTCAACCACCCAGCAACCAAATGTATGACAAATTAAAGGACTCACTGATTACTCGCCTGCAAGACTCAGAAGAAAAAAGACTCACAAAATTATTAACGGGAATTCAACTGGGGGACAGGAAACCAAGCGAACTTCTCCGCTACATGAAGGAACTCGCTGGACCGACGCTAAGCGACAATGCTATAATAAAAACACTCTGGACACAACGACTACCCCAACAAGCTCAGGCTATTATATCAGCTCTAACAGAGACAGACCTAACCGCATTAGCCACAACAGCCGACAAGATAGTATAGACTTGTGCCGGTCCGGAATTATACTCAATTGGAGGTCGAAATAGACAAAACCTGACAGACTCCAACGATGTTGTAGAAGCAATAGCAACATTACAGAGACAAATTAAAAACCTTACAACTGAGATACAAGCACTGAAATTTAATAACGGTAGTGAGCAGCTCAGATATCCGAGGTCGCGATCCGGCAACAGATACAACACCAGACACCGTTCACCATCATATCGTTCGCCATCAAGGTCCCCAGAACGTCAACCGGATAGTCCATACTGTTATTTCCACGGAAGATTTGGTAATAGGGCCAGGAAGTGTCAACAGCCCTGCGCATACAAACGAACGGCACAGGGAAACGAAGATCGGGAGACACAGTAGAGGCTTGCGACTCTTCCGATAGTATTCACCGCCTCTTCGTAACGGATAACGTAACTTTACTCAAACTGCTCGTGGACACGGGCGCTGAGATCTCCGTCATTCCTAAGTCGAACATTAAAAATAGAACCATTCAACGCAAAACTGCAGACGCAACATTGTACGCAGCCAATGGGACAGTGATCAAAAGCTTCGGATCGACAATCGTTTGAATAAACCTTGGATTACGCCGCAGATTTCAATGGAGATTCATTATCGCAGACGTTTCAAAACCCATATTAGGGCCGATTTCCTCCATCATTTCAACATTACAGTCAACCTGAGAAAGAGGCAATTAGTGGATAACACTACAAAGCTAACAATCCAAGGGATTCCGACAACAACACCGTCAAGCGGAATATCAACAATAAACGCAAATGATGCTTATCACAACATCCTCAGCAAATTTCCTGCCATCACAAGAGCCAACATCAAACCCACTGGGACGACTCGACACAACGTCACACATTTTATCGAGACAAAGGACAACCGACAACAGCTCGAGCTAGAAGACTCGCACCAGCGCAGCTCGAGGTGGCAAAAAAAAGAATTTAACTTCATGATCGAGCAAGGCGTATGCCGCCCATCCAAGAGCAATTGGTCCAGCCCATTACATATGGTAAAAAAACCCAACGGGGAGTGGCGACCATGCGGAGATTACAGACGGCTCAATGCACAAACAATACCGGACAAGTATCCTATCCCTCAGATATACGACTTCGCGCACAAGTTAAATAGCGCAAAAAAATATTCTCATCGATTGACCTAACCAGGGCATACCACCAAATTCCAATTGAAACAAACGACATCCAAAGACGGCTATAAAAACACCATTCGGCCTGTTTGAATTCACATCAATGCAGTTTGGATTATGCAACGCAGCCCAGACATTCCAAAGGTTTATGAACAGCATAACTCGGGATTTGGAATTTTGTTTTACGTACATTGACGACATATTAATCGCATCAGAAAACGAGCAAAACACCGCCACCATTTAGAAACCTTGTTCGCGAGATTAAACGATTATGGCTTAGTAATAAAATGTAAACAAATGTCAATTTGGAAAAAAAGACATAAACTTTTTAGGATATACTATCTCACAGGATGGAGTAAAACCAATTAATGAGAAAGTTCAAGCAATCCAAGATTACAAGAAACCAGAAAAAGCCAAAGATCTTCGCAGATTCCTCGGAATGATCAATTTTCTACCGACGATTCATTCCAAAATGCGATAAAAGCGCAACACCTCCTATTCAAAGAAATCTCGGGTTATACCAAAAATGACAACAGACCCATCAAGTGGACGGAACCCTTGACTCAAGCTTTTCATGACTGCAAAGATTCACTAATGAAGGAAACTTTACTAGCTCATCAAGATTCAGACGCCAAAATCGCTATCATGGTCGACGCCTCCGATATTGCCATGGGAGCAGCGCTGCTGCAACAGTGGAAAGGTGGCTCATGGAAACCGCTAGCGTACTTCTCAAGAAAGTTCAACGGTGCACAGACAAGATACTCTACTTATGACAGAGAGTTAACAGCGATTACGAGTCCATCAGGCACTTCAGACAGAATATAGAAGGTAGAAATTGTACAATTTATACAGATCACAAACCCATCACCTTCGCGCTCAACAAAAGGCATCAGTCGTCATCACCCAGACAAGAGAGACAACTCGACTTCATCAGCCAATTCACAAACGACATACAGCACATACCGGGCGAAGAGAACGTTGTCGCCGACGCACTGTCAAGGATCGAGACGGTGAACGTAACAGCTAACATTGACTATAATAAAATCACAACTCTCCAACAGGAATGCCAGGACCTCAAACACATAAAAGAAACCCCTACTGGGCTGGAAATGAAGCAAACTACGAATACCAGAATGTTCACAAGATATCTGGTGTGATATCAGCACGGGGAAGAATCAGACCATTCATCCCCAAAAGTATGAGAAGAGATATAATAGAAAACGTCCACAACATTATTCACCCAGGTGCAAAAACAACAGTAGCTATAGTAAAAAAAAGCTCTTCATTTGGCCTCATGTAGATAAGGACGTAAAAATGTTTGTCAAATCTTGCGCGACGTGCCAGAAGGTAAAAGTCACAAAGCATACAAAGAGTCCACTTCAAATGTATCCACCACCTGAGAGGAGATTCGGGCACATTAACATCGATCTAGTAGGACCCTTGCCACCGTCCAGAGACTACCAATACCTACTCACAATCATCGACCGATTCACCAAAATGGCCAGAGGCAATCCCACTAAAGGATATGACAGCGGAGACAGTGGCCCGTGCGCTCATGGAACATTGGATTTCCGTTTTTTGGAGTACCAGATGCAATAACTACCCGACCAAGGACGTCAATTCGAATCGCTACTCTTCAAAAATCTAACAAAACGCCTGGGCATCAACCACCATCCGTACGACAGCGTACCACCCACAGTCAAACGGAATAGTAGAGCGCTGGCATAGAACATTGAAGGCAGCTATAATGGCACATCCCGAAAGTCAGTGGACAGAAGCTCTACCACTAATACTACTTGGTCTGAGAAATGCAATTAGAGATGAAACAACCAACTCACCTGCTGAACTCACATATGGCACCACGCTACGCATGCCATATGATTTCTTTATCAAGTCTACGCCAGACGAGCCTGAAAACTACCTGAGAAAACTGCAGAGTTTCTTCAACACAATAAAACCCACCAGTACTACCCACAAAAGTACGCAAAAACATTCATTCACAAAGACCTCAAAACATGCACGCACGTCTTTGTGAGAGAATGGACGGGTACAAGAGACCGCTGCAACCACCCTACGATGGCCCATTCAAAGTCTTGTCCAGAGACGATAAAAATTTTATGATAAAAATGAAAGACACCCAAAAAACCGTGTCAATAGACAGGGTAAAACCTGCATTCAGCGCAGTAGAGGACAGCACCAACCAACCTGATGGACCACCAACTACCCAAACAGCGCCGAGAGCAGAGAAGGAGAATGGTAGATCAACAACAAGATCTGGTAGAACCGTGAGATTTCCGGATTACTACAAGGCTCCACTTTGCCAAGTTAAGTACATCCCCTCGCGTAAAATATATTCATATTAAACCTTCTCATACCCTATGTACAGCATAATCTAATAACATCATTCCTATCATCCACGTACCTCTTACTCAAATATTACAGAACTTTGTACTTCTGATTATAGGGGACATGCAACACTGCTACTGTACATCACCAGATGAACTGGACTGTGGACGGACAGACCTCCTCTGGTACCGCAGAGGCTGGGGGGGAGGTATATGGCAACCCCATATCTCGATAGCCGGGAACTAGGAACTTAACGTTGGCGCCGGTAGGCGCCTAGCTAGAGACTTCACTTCCTCTTGGGCTCCCGCTGCCGCCGGCCGCTTCCGACACACTCCAGAACATCTCGTGATCAATTCCTCAATCATTGCTTTAAATATAACGTGTACATAGTTTAAGTTACCTTTGTTAAATAAAACAACCTGCATACGTAAGTAACATCTTTTATTTAATGCAATACTTAAACTCATTCAATAAAGTTGACGAGATGGTATTTTACCATCCAAATACCATCTCGCCACAGTGTATAGGACACTACGTTTATAGTTATAGTAGTTATACCAGTGCAGTGTAACTAACTAACTAACTAACCATCACGCCATTTTCCCGTAGGGGTAGGCAGAGACGATAGAACGCCATACCACTCTGTCCTGACAGACTTCCTTTGCTTCTCTACATTCATACTCTCATGCCGATTATTCCGACTTTTCACATATTGTCCACATTCAAGTACTTGTCGTACTTGGTCATGCCATGTCTTTCTCAGCCTTTCTCGGCATCTACATCCAGGCACACTTGCATTTGAACTTTTTTTTGGCCGTTCTTTCATCACTCATTCGCTCCACATGACCAAACCATCGTAAAAGCCCTTTATTAATTTTGTCGATAATGCTTATCTCAGCCTTGCACTCTGCTCTAATTTCGACACTTGTACACCTATCATACATAGTCTAACCACACATTCGCCTAAAATATCGCATTTTGAGTGCAGTGTATTTCGGTCATATTATTGCATAAAGGTAAGATAACCAGTCTTATACTTTGATGCCAGTCCAATGTATCATATATGAAATAATAATGTGAAAAACCTTACTTCATCATCATATCCGATCCCTATGTGGAGTATATGGATTTCACAAACTGCCTCCAGGCCAAGCGATCGGCCGCCAGCTCCGTGCATCCTTTCAAGTCAAGTCCATGTCCCGCAGCTCAGACGCAAACTGCCGGCGAATTGTCAACAGTGGACTTCCAGGACGCCGAGAACCTGATGCCTTGTAAAATAGGCAAGCATTGTATAAAATACTCGTTTCGGCTGACTAGGCTATATACTACGTAAACCATCATCATCATCATGCCATATCCGCTCCCTATGTGGAGCATATGGAATCCACAAACTGCTTCCAGGCCAAGCAATCATCGGCCACCAGCTCCCGTGCATCCTTCCAAGTCAGGTCCACGTCTTGCAGCTCTGACGCAAACTGCCGACGAATTGTCAACAGTGGACGACCAGGACGCCGAGAACCTGATGCCTTGTAAAATAGGCAAGCATGGTTAAGGCTCTCGGGAGGCATACGTAGTATATGGCGTAGCCAGCCGAAACGCCTTCGCCGGATGACAGTAGATACCAAGGGTTGCTGCGTCCGTTGCCTCACCTCTGTGTTCCTTATAAAGTCAAACCACCACACACCTAAAATTCTTCTAAGAAACTTATACCTAAGATACCTAACAAAAATAATCATTTTGTTGTTTAAATATTTGTCATATTTGGGTACTGTTTATTTATTTATAAATATCTCAAACCAATAGAGGTAATGAATCAATAAACCGATTTGATAACAATATGATATGAAGTTTATTGGTACTTCACATAACTTCTCCCTATCTTCTTATTCCTCGGCGATTTACGATCTCCAGACCCCTGTGGTCATCTCCGATCCTGAACTCAGATAAGGGCTGATTAATGGACTACCAGGTTGTTTTCCTCCAAGGTGGTCCATTTGTTTTCGGCAACGGCTCCTTAAGCGTCTCACTAATCTCGTTTCTTCTATTTGCGGAATAAATCTAAGGGTAGCGGGAAAGAATGATCGTTAGAGTTTTTGTTAGTTCGGCCATTGTGGAGTTATTCGAAAATGCCGGGGATTAAACCGAATAGGCATCGCTTACAAAGTGTTTAATTCTAGCAAGTTTCCGTGTAATTTGTAATAACAAAGTATCTAATAAAACACTCAGTTAAGCGAAAGTACAGAATTCCACATTCCTTTCCGTTTCTTTTACTGTAAAGGTAGTTTCTACAATACTGTATAATTTTGTGAACCTTACAAATTTTTTTTTAGTACTAAAAAGTTTTTTCGTATTTATAATAAACCGCCAGCCGACACGCATTGCCACCAAACTAATTTTTTTGGCGAAAACGATATTTCCATATGGGCCGGTAATGTTCCATTAAAAACGTAATACAATCATGTTTTTAATAAATTTAATTCACATCGTAGTTGAAATTGAGACTGAAAATGAAAATAATGAGTAAGATTTGACTCTTTACACAAGATATTACTATTATTATTATGGATAATTTATATAGCGCCGTTTTCGTATAAATATATCTCAAGGGCGTTTTGTGGATTGGTAACGCACGTCTACCGATGACGTACCCTAAGCTTTGGTGATATCTTGGGTATACTATTTTTTCAAAAGCACTATTTATCACTAAGTCTTAAATAAAGCCAGCTAAATAAAGTTGACTCCGACTCCACATTCCGACTTCTACACTTACCCTATCTAATTAAAATGTGGATATTTTAAAGAAATAAAATCTCAAAGAAGAAAAAAATGCAGTTTATAGAATAAAATCAAATTGCCTTAAGATATAACAATATGTTTATTTATCATACTAACGTTATTTCTTTAAACTAATTGTGTTCGGAAACTGAAGCGTTTCATCAAACATTTCCTAGTAAACGTACCTATTTAAAAGAGTCAATAATTGATGGATTTTCCCATAAAGACATTGATAATTAAAATTGATCACGGGAAGTATTATTTGTGTAAGAATTCGATCTTATTTAGCAAGCAATTATTTGGAGATCTACTGAGAACAGAAAATAAAAAAAGATTAAAGAATAACAATTTGGGAAAGATCTACGAATTGCCTTCAAGAAACTACTTAAACATCTTAAGTAGAAAAAGAAGACTTTCTGTTAGAAACTAACTAACTAACTAACCATCACGCCATTTCCCCGTAGGGGTAGGCAGAGAGGATAGAACGCCATACCACTCTGTCCTGAGACTTCCTTAGACTTCCTGACTTTCTGTTAGTATTTATTTATTTTTTTTATTTTATTTATTAAAACCACCAGTCAAATAATCATTATAATAAACATAAAAAGAAAACAGAGTAGACCAATTAGAGGTTTTCACAGGTAGTTACAAAAATAGGTAAAAAAGGAAGAAGAATATTCTCATCGTAAGATTACTACAAATAAATTATATGTACATAAAAGTGAGTTAAAAGTTAGAAAAGAAAGAAAAAAAAAAAAAATGCAAACTCAACAAAATGTGATCTACAAAGTGTGATTTCACTCGGAAAGCAAACGCCGCACATCACCATGGTTATTCTCAAATGAATCTATAATCAATGTTTTAGATATTTTATTAAAATTATTGGAGGCTTGCCCTATATACGTTTTTTTTCTATAGCTAGTGTGTACCAGAGGGGTATAAAGAAGAGGGCTGTTACGAAGGGTTTTACGGGAAATATTTATGGAAAGTTTAGATAGTAGTTTATTAGAATTAAAC
>JAGVSP010004266.1:0-11482 GCA_022494985.1 Micrasema minimum
CCCCCCGGGGGGATATTTAAAAAAAAAAATATAAACCCCCTTTTGGAACCTTTTTAAACCCAAAAAAATCCTTTTTTCTTTTTTTATTTGAAATAAATTTTTTTTGTTTAAAATTTAAAAAGGAAATTTTTCAAATAAATAATACTGAAAAAAATCTCAGTTTTTTTAAACCTCCAAACCTTTTAAATTTTTTTTACCTTTAAATTTTTTTTTAACCCTTTTTGAATACTTATTTTTTTTTAAAGGGGGTTTTTGATAGGGTTAATAAAAAAAAAACCCCGACAATTTAAAATTTGAAATTAATTGAAAAAATTAATCACAAACGTAAATAAATAAGAATTTTTTTTGGGGAAAAAAACCAAAACTAAAGAAAAATTAATCTTTTTTTAAATTTTAAATAATTCTAGATTTTTTTTAAACTCCAATACATTTTTTTTTGGGTAATTTAAAATCCTGTACCCCTAAAAATCCCCTTTAATAGAAAAACCCTATCCCCATTACCCAAAAAACCCACCAGCCCTTTTTAAAGTCCCATAAAAAACCCCCTATACACCAAATACCCCCTATACCCCCCCCCAAAAAAATTCCCCATATTTATGGGAAAAATATAAAAAAAATCAGGAAAAAAAATTATTTATTTTTCCCTAAAAATAAAATTTTTTAAAATAAAAAAAAAAAAATAAAAAAAAAATTTTTAAAAAATTTAAATAGTTTTTTTTTAAAAATTTTTTATAACAAATAAAAAAAAATTTAAAAATTTTTTAAAAAAAAAATCTTCAAAATAATCAATCTATTTACACTCCCTATGAGGAGTATGTGGATTCTGAAAACTGCATCAAAACTGAGAGATCCGGCTGCCTCGTTTTATGTGAACTTCCACGTCCTTTAACAGAATATATTTTTTTGAAACAAAAAGTTTTTGAATGTAGCGTGACGTAATCGAGCCATAATCGGCCCGAGCAACGTAAGCAAAAAAAAGTCAAATAGTACTATTTAAGTTCAGACAAACTTTTTTTTTGACATAGTCGAAAATGCGATTAATATTGTTTGTTTTTTTAACGGTTTTTCTTATCTCGTCTGTAATGTCGTTTTGCTGCTGGAATTTTGCGTCGGTTACGTTATTTGGACTAAACTTTAAGTACTACTGACACCTACTATAAACTTTCCCCTTATCCGCACAGAATGGTTCACCAGGCACAGCATTGGTACACCTAGAATGCAGTGTAATCTTTGATTAATATTTACTACATGAAAGGTAGGAAGATTAGTATTACGCTTCAGCAACAGTCCAATTTACCAAAAGTGACACTTACGTTTTTTTACCGATTATGGCTCGATATAAGATTGTAATATACATTTTTTCAGAAAAGTATATTTTATTTGATTTTAACCTTTATTTTATTTAAAAAAAACGTATTTCAAAAGCCTTTAAATGAAATCGATAAAACTTGAATCCTTCACAAATCTTATAATACGAAAAAAAATAAATAAAATATGACAGTTTCTCATAAAGTAAAATCCTCGTATCTCTCCCCACGACACGAGCGGACATATTTAAACCAGACAGACACGTGACACATCTGAGGAGTATGGAAGCAAAAGCAGCATAATCAATAAAACGAAAAAAATCTAGAAATGTCGAAAAGGAACACTGACATTAATCTTTAAAGAAAATGTTGAAATATTTTGTTTGGCTGCTACATTTTTTAGTTTTTGCATTTTTAGCATACCCAAATCACAGTTAATCGGCGTTTGTGCCCGAGAAGATGTGTGAATGTAGCGAGAAGCAAAGGAAGTAATGTTAGGACAGAGTTGTATGGCGTTTATAATCCTCTCTGGCCTACCCCTGCGGAGAAATGGCGTGATGGTTAGTTAGTTAGTTTAATCACAGTTACAACATAAGACAAAAACACAATCTACTCGTACTATAAAATTTGGTCTAATGTCCCTGCTGTACCTGGCTTTTATGGAATATAACATGTCCTCCCTTTAGACTCAATCACAGATAACTATCGACGTAGTTAAAAACGTGCCAAATCACGTGCTAACGCTCACGATTTGAGCGATCAGCAAATAACATATCCGAGTTCAAAGCCGCGATCGCCGAGCCGAGCATAGACGATCTGAGCCGGGACGGGGCGATCTACTCGATGATCGCGGCCGTACGTCAAACGTCAAATCATCTGCGCTTGTCGTATTTTTTATTATGTTCGACTGCTTTCTCTCAATATTGGCTTTCCGAAAACCGGCAAAAACAATACGGCACTGGAAAGATTGAATAAATAATGTGCGAAAAGAAAATATCCCGGGGAAAAAACTCCCGACTAAAGCCTCGTTAATAACCACGAAACTTTTAACGGTTTCCATTTTGACGCGAAAAAAGTAAACATCCCAAAACGTCACCTTGTACGATCCAAATGAGTTCCCAAATGTGGAGGGCCATTTAAGGAGCAAAAAAAAAGAAACTCACAAGGAAAAAATAAAACATAATGATTTCAAGTTGTATTTCCGAGGAACATGGGGCAAAAAAAAAAATAAAAGAAAATTTATCCAAAATGTTTTTTCTTGAGAACAAATATGAATTTAATATTTTTTTTAATTTTAATATTATTTAATTCAAAAATTAACTTATAGTGGAAAGTTTAAATAATTAACATATTAGTGTATTTGAATTTTGATGTTTATTTTGCTTGTTATAATATTGAAGTATTTATAATCATTGTGTTTCTGTCATGAATATATATTAAAATATATGTAATTATTTTAAGGCCCGAAATGAGTTTATTGTAGCTCAAAGGGAATACACGTTTATGTGTTTTCGATATAAATAAAAAAATACCCTTATTAGTTTATTGCACTATTATTGAAGAATGGATATATTAATTTAAGTTGCAAACATTTTCTAAACCTTAAGAATCGCATTGATGATTTATTATTTTTTCTCGATTTTCTCGAAATCTCTTCGGTGATAGCTGCCATTGATTCTACACTCCTCACATACAAGTCAGTACGTATGTAATATAAGGTAATCAGGATTATCAGGATATGTTGACATTTTGAAAAGCAAACAGTGATTTGAAATTTGAAACTGGAATATCGGGTGGCCCGAATATTATGGAGTGGTGGTTCCACTCTAATTACACGTAATTCGACCAAACTAGGTTCATTAACACTGCAGCTAGTTGTGATTAGACATTATTGAGAAACTCTAGGCCTAGTTTAAAAGGGTATTGTGCGGGCGTGCAAATTTGGCTTCTAAATGTCTTGTAAACCGAAATGGGAATGCGGCGAAATAAAGAAATCACATCAGCGCAATCCGTTCGTAAAACAGATAATTAATAAGCGACATGCAATCATTTACAGTTTTTATTCCACATACAATCGGTGACGTCACCGATCGCGTTTCATACAAAATCTAAACAAAAATCAAACTTCGGATGATTATATCTCGCTTATTAATTATCCGATTTATAAATGAATTACACCGATGATCTTGTGATTTTTTAAATTATTTTTCTGCATTTACAGAAAAAGGTATGGTAAAAGTATGGTAGTGAAGCGTGGTGTTGGAAAAAGAGGATGAAAGTAGACTGAATGCTGTTAAAATACGATCTCTCAGGCGAATGTGTGGTAAGACTATGTATGATAGGTGTACAAATGTCGAAATTAGAGCAGAGTGCAAGGCTGCGATAAGCATTATCGACAAAATTAAAAAAGGGCTTTTACGATGGTTTGGTCATGTGGAGCGAGTGAGTGATAAAAGAACGGCAAAAAGAAGTTTAAATGCAAGTGTGCCTGGATGTAGAAGCCGCGGAAAGCCGAGAAAGACGTGGCATGACCAAGTACGTCAAGTACTTGAAAGTGGACATGTGAAAAGTCGGAATAACCGGCGTATGTGCATGAAAAGATGTATGAATGTAGAGGAAGCAAAGGAAGTCTGTCAAGACAGAGTGGTATGGCGTTCTATCCTCTTTGCCTACCCCTACGGGGATATGGCGTGATGGTTAGTTAGTTAGTAACTTAAATACCTAAAAATGACAGCGGAGAGACTATCATATTATTACTCTTTTGTAAAATGTACTGAATAATCCTAACGCCCTACTTTACCTGCGTGAAAAGTTTAAAAAGCATTTGTCGATTCACGGATTACGTCTTCGATCACATGATCAAAATACACAGCTAATACCTGCCCATAGTTCTTCCCTTTACTCCAAGTCCTTTACAGTTCATACGGCTCGACTGTAGAATCAACTCCCAAATGCTATAAGAGAATCCGAAACAGTCACTTCTTTTATAGCTCGGCTGAAAAAACATTTTCTATCTCTTTCTTGAATTTCATTCCTGTTTTTACCTCCCTTCGATCCTAGGCAGACATTGAGTGTGATAATATATGTGTGTATGTATTGAAAAATGTTTCTTTCTGTTATTGCGTTTACGTTAAATACCTGCACTACTTTACTTTATTGGTTGATTGGAAGAAATCGCCAACTAGGCAACCGTCAATGTACAGAAAGTATAAATAAAAAAATAAATACATCAAATTCTAGGGAATTAGTGAGCCAATTTTTCAATAAATAATTTAACTTTTCCAAAAAAAATCTTCATTTCATGTTATATAAGTAAGGTAACAAGCGGTTTTTTCCTTGAGTGATTTAAACGACACCGACGATATTTGCGTGTAGAGATTCATTATTCATCTAAACAAGGCCCGAGGGATATTTTATGCCGAAATTTGACGCGGTTAGGGATGTAGGAAACTTAAGATTTATTTTATGACAAAATAAATGCGTGTACGTAATTAAATGCTATATTGTTGATTTATTAGATGTGGTGATTATTAATTATGAGAAATTAATTTTGACGTATAAATTATGGCGGTATTTTGGAATGTACTGATCTCAAAAAGGCTCTTGTATCTACTTACTTGGGTACATTTTATGTTTCGGTTTAAACCTTTAACGTCCCTGAGTACGCATGCATGTTAATACTATCAAAAAAAAAAAAATATTTTAATTTCCCAAAAATTAAAAAGGCATTTGGAGTAAATATGAGCAAATATCATAAGATTGCATAGATTTCATTAAAAAAAAAAAATCATTTCAGAATGCCGTAGAAATCAATTTAACTAGTCGATACAGGTGGACTTTGAAAAAAACCTGCCAAATCTGTCTTTTTTTAGGCGCTTGTAAAAAAAATATTTTTATCATCAAACAATAATCTCGTGTAGAAAACTCATCTGTACAATACGATTCTCACGTTTCGGTCATTAACTTTTCTAGAAAAAAATAAAAACGAAAAAAGCTTTTAAATTGAAATCTTCTAATTTTCGTCCCTCTAATTATGAAAAACTAAAAAATATATAAACGGAATGGTTACTTCTTCTCGTGTCTCAAGAGGTTAACAAAGTGTTTAGAGTATGGTTGTGGTTATATTGGATATCAAATTAAAATTCCAAGGCTTAAATAAAATAAATCCCCTTATTACTTCCTGATTCCTGCTCTCTGGCAAAGTTATTTCCGTCCATATAAAAGCAGTTTCAGAAATAAAGTATTTTAAAAAATATTATTCAACTACGTAGATACTTTGAATTTTTTCAACCACTTTTTTTAAAACATGGGTGCTCTTATTTTAAACTTTTAGATAATTCAATATAAAAGTTCTAAGTACCTACCCATGGTGGTTTAATATCACCACAATTCATATTCGCAATTGCAATACGAATTCCACAAACTGCTCCCAAGCTTAATTAATGATGGATCAATATATTTATTGTCTCTGTGGATATATCCAATAATTAGGGCAATTAAAACTGATTTGCATTGTATTATTCGCATGTATTCTTATACCATGCATTCCTACGTGAACAAATTATTTGTAAATATGACTTATAGTGACAGACGGAGGTTGCCAACTTTGTTTTTAATGACCTCAAATAAAAGTGCATTTTGATCGAAGTAAAGTAACTATTTTTTGGTTGGTTTCCTGTTATTTTTAAACGCCATTTGCTTGGTGTTTGATCCAATTTTTTCTCATTTTTTATATCTGTCTATAGCCCAATAGATTTCTTGATTATGTGCATTGCGCAATCCACAATGCACATATGCACAATGCCCCAGTTCTGCATTGTCCCTAAACCGAAGAATTGATTGGAATGATAAAGTAATTTAGTTCGGCGTATTCAGACTAAAATTTAGCGGCCTTTTAAACCACCACAACGCGACCCAATATGCAGTTTTAACTCGAATCACAGTACCTTTAAACTCTTTGTTCAGCAAAAAGGGTTGAATGTTTTCAAAACGCAAATCAATAGAGCCAGATTGAAGCTGAAAATGTACCCGTTTTTATCCGTTTGGATTTGGAATACCAATAAAGTATTTTTTCAGCAAAGCAGTGTCATAGCGGTGTAGTGATTAGTGCGTTCGGCTACCATGCATGAGATCGCGGGTTCGATTTGCATTGGAGTTAACAGGAGATATTGATTTAAAATGAGTTTTCACATTTTGTAATAAATTATTAATACATGCAATTATTGTTGTACCAATTCACTAGCTGTGCATAATTATATGTGGATGAAGGAAAAGTAGTACTCATAGTAGTGTCGTAAAAATTATTGCATAATGTAAAGGATGCTGTATTTGTTTACAGAAATGAGAGTTTTGGCTGTTTTAATAGTCTGTTTATGTCGCAAGAGTACAAGGCCTTAAGGTTAAGCTCATTTTAAAAACGGAATGCTTAAACTTTAGGGTTTTTCTGCCAAAAATGTTAAGACTCACTTCGAGGGCGGGCGGTTTGTTGAACAAAATTTCATCAATCTTTGTCTTTGCATACTGTAAATTAACGATAAAATAGCCGTAGACACTACTCACCAAGAAAACTTAAGAAGAGGAGACGAAATCTTAATTAAAATCCGAAACAATAGGTGTCGCTTCTGTTTGGCGAAAAGTAAACGGTCTTAACTCTTGACTTAAATATAACTTCAGGAAATTAGTTGCCAGGGGTGGTTTTACCTTTTTTCCTTGATTGCTGAAATAACTTGATGAAATCCACCCTCTTTTCTATTAGAGAGGAGAGATTTCGTGCTTCAAGAGTATTATTTCATTAGCGGTCGGAACGAAAGACGTCGGTAGTGTTTCAAATTTCATACATTTCAGGAGTAATAGAATTTTATATCCGTCGAAACAGCTAAACCAAATTTCGCGAATCTGGTTGTTAACGGGGTAAGTGCACGATAAAAAGTTAACGAATGGCGCGAGGATTGGTAAGGTCAGGTTAAAGTATTCAATGTCAATTTAATTTTTCAGGGAATAATGTATTTTTTTAAGTCAAATATTTTACTGATCTCTTAACAATATCAGATACCTACGCAAATTTTAAAGGATTCTATTATGTAGGGATTATACATACGATACTATTTATGCATTGATTCTCCAAATAATAATTGTATGTGACATTTAATTCTCACAATAGTATTCACGGCAAGTTAGGTTTACATGAGAAATACATGATATGTGGACACATTCGTTATTTATTTATTTAGGGTTGAAATCGTCAATTTAATGTATAATATAAAAACATAAAACCATGCTTATTTATCTCAAAGTTAGCTAAACTGAGCAAACGGTGCATTGTTAAATTAATTTCATAGGTATGTTAACGCTATAATCTGGTAACCAAAGATTATTCAATGCGCCTTAGATATTATTCAGATAAACGTAGCTTGTATATCATTTTTACTGTTAAATACATTCGTTTGAAAAATAAAGGTAGGAATTAAATTGTGGGAAATTAGTCCTAGACGTTCGCTGTTGACAATCCGTCGGCAGTTTACGTCAGAGCTACAGGGCGTAAAGCTGACATGCGGAAGATGCACGGGAACTAGCAGCTGATCACATGGCATGGATACAGTTTGTGGAATTCATATCGACTCATTGAGCAACAAATGTAGTAAAAGCCAAAAAGTTATTTAGGCCGAAATGGCTTTACCAACCCTTCTAGCAACCAATGTCGCAGAGGCCATTTTGGCCTAAATAATTTTTGCCTTTTACTAAATTTGTAGCTCGAAGGGTCATGCTAAACACAGGGAGCGGATATGGAATGATAATGATGATGTGTTTACACTGTAAATTAATTGGCGATACTAGATAATTAATTTGTTCGTCACATAATCCTCATGAAAGTATAGTGCTGTAGTAAATTCAGATGTACAAACTGTCGATTTTACTAAAACAACGTGGATATTATTTCATCGCGTACAATGGATATGTTCTGCAAGTCAACAAATTTTCAACTCACGTGACAGTCGATTTAATTCCTTTAAAATTCTAAAACTAACGAACTAACTAACCATCACGCCATTTCCCCGTAGGGGTAGGCAGAGAGGATAGACGCCATACCACTCTGTCCTGACATACTTCCTTTGCTTCCTCTACATTCATACATCTTCTCATGCACATACGCCGATTATTCCGACTTTTCACATGTCCACTTTCAAGTACTTTTCGTACTTGGTCATGCCATGTCTTTCTCGGCCTTCCTCGGCTTCTACGTCCAGGCACACTTGCATTTAAACTTCTTTTAGCCGTTCTTTCATCACTCATTCGCTCCACATGACCAAACCATCGTAAAAGCCTTTCTTCATTTTGTCGATAATGCTTATCTCAGCCTTGCGATCTGCTCTAATTTCGACGTTTGTACACCTATCATACATAGTCTTACCACACATTTTCTTAATTTTATTGGAACATAATGTTGACTTGTGACCCTGATCTTCTGATACAGAAGTGCAGTGTAGAGAGTTAAAAAGCGTTTTGAATAAATTCTAACGCTCATTTTTTTTAATTGCTGGATTTCTAAAAATCTTGTTTTATCAGCATCCCGATTAATTTGGATCAAACAGAGAAAAAAAACTCATAAACAGCTGTATAAACTGCAATACTCGAAAAAACGCTGAGTTTATTTTCCACTTTGAACAAGTTTTTGTTTCGCGTAACGAACATTTTCCGGAAAATTTATCCCTCGCTAAGCTAGTTCGTTGGATTTCTGGATATCTACCGGTTTTCTGTCTCAAAAGTAGCGGGAATTTCTAATTTTCGAGTAACGAGTATTCAAACTATAAATTTATGCATTATATCATGTTAGTATATACACATATTTATGTAAATGACGTTTGGGTAAAATTTAAGGCATAATATGGAAAGCTCTCTTAGTTATTTGTCTACAAAGATATGTAAAATGTTGATTATATTGGAAACTTTTGGTTGGTTGAAGATTGTCAATGAAGAGAATTCATTAAAACAATTTTAACAGAAAACTTGCATATTGCTAGGGGTGAAAATTAAGTTAAATATAAAAGTTATATTATGATGATAAACTTGCATTTTGCTAGGGGTGAAAATTAAGTGAAATACAAAGTTATATCATGATGATGATGATGAAGTTAAGAAAAAGTTGTTATCTTTTATTTTGAAATAGTTACAATCGATATCTTTTATAACAAGTTTATATCAAGTAATCAAATAGTCCAGCATTCATATTTTTTTTATCAAACTTTTTATTATTAGCTTAGCTTAAGCTTAAATTCGAAAATAGTATATACAAAGTGAAATATATATGTGAAAATATCGCAAGATTGTACAGATTTCTTTTTAATAAAAAAAAGTAATAAGATAAAAAAATTAAGAAAAGTCAATTTAGCATTTTAATTGGCTTATATCATTTAAAAATCAAAAAACCAAAAAACGACAGTTATTCTCCTCTGTAATGAGCTTCCAGCTGAGGTGGTAAATAAATAAATATATAAAAAAACGTATAACGCAAAAACACATTTCCATTTTTTAATCCCTTAGTGGCGGCCTACAGTTTAATGGCTAAGACGCTAGACTCCGTTCCGGAGATTCCGGGTTCGATTCCCGGTGAGAAAAGTGATTTTTCTCAAGCCTGGGTGTTTGTAATGTAGTTTTCATCTGTTATTCGGCCACTTGGCCTATTGATGAAGTAAATTTTAAAAAAAATCACGACCTACTTGAAAAATATAAAACTCCCGATACTTTTTTATCGGAGCATGATGGATGCGGCGATTTGTATGTAGGCAGGTTTTTATTTATTTTTTGCTGAAATTAAATGCAGTGGCGCATTGGCGGGGACCGTGGGAGGGGGAGGGGGGGGGGGGGGGGGGGGGTTGATGATCAGCGTTCCGCATTTTTCCATTCGCGGCGATTATTTGGATTGCCGCCATATTGCCTGTTTGTCCAAATAGTCTCCTGTATCGGCTTACCCTTCTCCCAACCCTCCCTCTCGCTCTCCCAGTACAGACACGGTCAAATTAAACTGGTCTGCAAAACGATTTGGTCTTACTGAATATCATAAGTAAAATATAAGCGGGTTTTTAATTTTTTGCAAATTAAATTGGTTTTGTAAGAAACGCGAAGAAAATATAAATTTTACAAAATCCAAACATTACATTTTTCTAAACAACATTTTGAGTGTGTCCAAATACTTGTAGACAACTGGATTTCACCCATTACGGGCTTATAATTACAATTTGACATCTCAACAGAGACGAGAAGTTTGAAAGGGAATATGGATATCTAGGCGTTTACAGGGCTTATGACCTGTTGTAATACATCAAGTGGCCACTTAACCCAGCCATAAGGCCTGTAAACGCCTAGATATCCATATTCTCTTCCAAACTTCTCGTCTCTGTTGAGATGTCAAATTGTAATTACATTTTTGTTTTTTTTTTTCTATATTCATACACAATTATATGTTACTAGTCTATTTTGAGCAATCATAAATGATTTATGCAATCAGCTATCATTAAAAAGCATTCAAAACATATCTAGACGTGAAAGCAAAAAATAAATGCAGATAATGTATGCTAAATTCATTATATTCATAATATTTTTATTCTGGGAGTATTTTAATGTACACAAGTTAGTCTGACAACAAATTGGTACTTTAACTTCTCTACTTTTAGCTGCTTTTTTTCTCCTTAATTTGTGTTCATAATAGGCTTGTTAACCAAAATTTTCTGTGAATGCAAAAATATAGACCAAAAAATTACAAGAACATCGGTGCAATCCGTTTAAAGATCGGATGATTCCTAACAGAGATAAAACATTTTAAAGTTTGATTTTTGTAAAGATTTTCATATGATAGGCGATCTTATTTGTGATTTTTATTTCTTCATAAAGCAATTCTTTTTTCAAATCTAATAATTTGACCGCGTCTATGCACGGCTACACTCACACGAAACCAAAACGAGTGCAGATCTGTTGTAATGAAATGCAAGTTGCATTTGTGTGTGTTTGCAAATGTGTGTGCCGAATAAATTGGAATAATTTAAACGTATATATATATATATATATATATATATATATATATATATATAATTTGTGCACCACGAATACAAGCTCTATACTTTGTTTTAAATGTAGAAGCATTGAGGATTTCAATCAATGTTGTTCGTGCTCTAGTTGGTATA